>JAOEHX010065886.1:0-7500 GCA_025448015.1 Bolborhynchus lineola | reverse complement strand
TGTGGTTCAAAGACTGATGGAGCAACCAGTGAGATTTTCAGAGGAAACAAAATGTTGCTAGTTTTCTAAATGGCTTTTTCAGGCATAATGCAATCTCCTGCAACTCCCCTTTCCCTCCCTTTGTGGATATCAAAATAGAGGCAGCTTGTTCTTTCTTAGGCTAAATTCCACAAACTACTATTTCAATCTCAACAAAGTAATCAGTGTAATGGTAAGGGGGACACACCTTCACAGCCAGGCCAGTCTAGAGACCAGCATCAAGTTTCTCTTTTGCAATTTCTTATATCCTTTGTCATGCCGTGCACATACTCTTTGAAAAACAAAACAAAAGGGTATCCATAAATAAGAAGTGGATCACTTACATTCAAACCCTACCTGTCAAGTCCTAAATAGGAGATGCCGTGCGTAAGGAGAAAAAAACATATAGTAGGAAACTTAAAATCCAGTGTGGCTTATTGTCTCTAAGGAAATGACTCGGATAAAGTTTGCCAAAGTACTTCAGAGGTTTAGGAATTCATCCTATTTTCAAAGGTCAGTTAAGAAATTACAGGTCTGTCCATCCACTTTCAATGAAATCTAGGCTCTGGAGGTCAAGGGGAGTATACAGAGAACGTGGAGTTAGTCCCTGCAAGTCCCTATAGGATCTGGGTCTAGTTTGTCCTTTATTTCCAAGGTTTGGCTTACTATTACAGAAGAACATTTCCAACTTGCATTTCTTTTAAATGTATGTATTATAAGCATCTGTTTTGTCTCTAGCTACGTATCACCTTCAGCAACTTCCTTCCTCAACAAACATTAAAAATTTCTGCCTTATTTTTGTTTTTCTCTTTTTCTGAGCCCTAACAACAAATGGAACCCTCAGGTCTGAATTAAGTGGGCAATGAATCCCCCCCATTGAGTACATTCAGGCAGTCTTCTGCACAGGATCAAGACTGGCATCTGCAAGTTTTATGGGTTCCTTTGCTGAGTAAAGTTAGCTACTAACACCTACTCCCAGAGCTTTAGAGTTGGAGCACACAAGCAACCACCTATAACATAGGTACCAAAATGTAAACCTGTGACAGGCAGAAAGGGGATTTGAGTAACTCCTTAGTGCCTAAGGTGTCTGCATCCCTCTGCATGAGGCTGAACACAGTTTCTCTAGAACTTGGTAGGAATGCTGAAACTCACACCTCAATTCATGCCCTTCTGCAGAAAGGAAACTATATGGGATTACTGAATTGTAAGGACAGATGGGGGCCAAAGATGAGGATTGTGGTTGCAAGTTGCTTTATGAAATATTCTGAGAGGGGACTGTCTTGGCACCATCTTTAGGGATATAATGCCACCTACTGAATAGCCGCTAGTGCAGCCTGGAGCTCCTGAGCTTTTCCCAGGGGGTTCGCAGTTACATAATGATCCAAACCTGACCCTGCCTAACGTATGAGTTATGAGAAGACCAGAGCCCTAGAAAGTGGGATAGCTTTAGGCTATTTGCCAATAATTAGCTATATTTATTGATTCATTTCTGAAAATTATCATTATTATGGGTACCTAGTACCCTAGTAGAGAAATAACTGTGCTTAATTCTCATCTTGTTATAGGGGGACTCTATGACAACTGCTTTGAAAATTATCCTATCCATCACCATGCATGGTTTCTCCCATGGACCTAGATACTTTTAAAGAGTCAACAAGATTCATGGTAAGAAAACATGAAGAATAGCAGAGTAAAGACTTAGATTTAGAAAATCCCAGGTAAAAGTTAAGAACAAATGGGATTTACACTAGATTGCTGTATACCTTCTAGAAATGTGCTGTAGAATAGTTCTCAAGTACACCATTAGTACAGCATTAGTACACCATTAGTACACATTGTACCAAGGTCTCATTCAGTTACTAAACACCCCATTTCTTCAGATTTAGTCCTTATATAAGATAGCACCTTCAAACCCCTGAATTAGTACAAAACCATGTTTTGTTTCGCTCCTCCCCATGGTGTGCTTAACTAAGTATGAAAGTAATTTATAAAGAAAGATTAATTCAGCAGTTCCAAATCTTTTTTGAGAAAGGATTCATCTTATCTCAGAAAAAGAAAGCTAAAACACTGACACTGCAACTTTCAACAGGGCCCATCCACCTTGCATAGCTAAGATTTCACAATTCCTTTACAAACATTTAGTATCTCATGGTTCTTTATATGCTGAGAGCACAGTTCCTATTCATTTTAGGTGGGAGTATTTGTTACCTTTGCCAACCTGACCCTAGGTGCCTTGCATTAGGAATTCACAAACAAAGAATACACAGTTAGTAACTGTAAAAATGGATAAAAGAGACTCCTATTTATTTTCAACTGCAAAAATGGAAAACTTTTACCAGAAGACTATCCTTGCTTTTCGTTCAGTTAATTACTTTGTGCTAATTGCTTTGCATCTCTTGTTTGGTTGAGGTACGGATCCTGTAAATGATAGACTTTTGCACCATATGGTTCAAGATTTTTCCCAAGGTAGGTTTCTCTCATGCAGTGAACGAGGCAGGTGACTATGTTATTAAAAGCAGTATCATGATTTGTATTCATAAGGGAAGTGAATTGAAGTTGTATGTAAATGCAATAATACTGGTATTTCCTGTACAGGATACCAGTATACTTGGCTTTTCATCACAAATATTTTTAATGTAGCTTCTCAACTTTAAAAATATAGAACAAAAAAAAAAAAAAAAAAAAAGGATAAAATAAAAATGTCTAAAATAGATAAAACATAGAATCACATGGTCTTTAAGGTCACTTAACAGAACCTCAAGCCTCTGGATCATAGACCAGAACAGTGTTAGTGCCTCTGGCAGTTACAGAGCCAGCAGTATGATGCCCATTTTCCTGATGGTTCCACTTGTTGAAAACAACATGGGACTCCTAAATTTTGTTTGCACCATTATCTTCCCTACATTTTCTCTTATGTAGTCCTTTTCTGCTCCTCCTTGACTACTATCTTCTGCCTTAGCTCACCTAGCTGTCGCCTGGTGCTGATTTGTTATTCCACTTTGTGTCCTGCAGCTCTTTTCTCCCTTTTATTTTATTTTCTCCCCCTGAAACACTGAGCTGAGGGGCACAGCAGAGCTTTGAAGCCCCAGCTCTTAAGAGTTTCCGGGGTTCCTAGGTGAGGATAGGTAAGAAACACCAAGAGTTTGCTTTGGGGCCATGAGCATGGCCACAGGGCAGCCCAGGCAGAAATGAGGAGGAAGAACAGGGAAAGGATTAGAGCATTTAAGTGGCAACTGAACCTTGGGAAAATACAAAAGTTGCCTCTGAAGTCTCTGCAGATGCATATGAACCAGAATCCCTAGGAGGCTCTTTGCCAAATTTGGACAGCTTTTCACAGGGATATAATGATCCATATACCTAGCGTGAGGGTGATATTTTTTACATGACCTTTTATGTCCCACTCAAAAGAAGGAGATAGAAGAGATTCACAGCCAGGATTTATTTAATTTTTTAAAAATAAACAATGGACCAAACAACATGTTTTTCTTCTAGGCCTTTGTTCTCAGAAATAGCTGAGCAGTTTTAACTGAAACTCGGAAAACAAAAGGGGAGGAAGGGAAGCCTGAGGCAGACTTCTGCTGTAGAAGATTTCAGTGCAGATTCTGAGAGTCTGGCAAAACTAGAAACAACTGAAAACAGGACTTTATAATAGAGCACATTAGGTACCTTTGAATTATAGACACCCAGAAACTGGTGTGTAGAAATGCGGCTGTTTCGTTGTCTCCAGCCCTGAATTGGTGATCTCAAAGAAATGTCCTGGCTTTAGAAGATCTTCTGGGTTCATGGAAGTTTTTTGAAAGTGGGGCTGCTAACTGAGGCAGTTAGATATGAATTGATGTGTTAATTTTAGACACACATTAAACAAAAGAAATTTGGGCTATGCACATTTAGATAAGGACCCAAGATGCAGAGCTGTCTTTGTGCTGAACTACCATCACTACTGCCTTTACCAACTATGTATATAGACTCATAGAATCACAGAATGGTTTGAGTTGGAAAGGACCTTAAGATCATCTAGTTCCAACTCCCCTCACATGGGCAGGGACACCTCACATAGATCGTGTCTCTCAACGCCCTGTCCAACCTGGTCTTGGACATTGCTATGGATGGAGCATACACAACTTCTTTGGGCAGCCTGTTCCAGTGCCTCACCACTTGCACAGTAAAGAATTTCTTCCTTATATCAAATCTAAACTTCCCCTGTTTAAATTTAAACCCATTACCCCTTGTCCTACTACTACAGTCTCTGATAAAGAGCCTCTCTCTGCCATCCTTGTAGCCCCCCTTCAGATACTGGAAGGCTGCTATGAGGTCTTCATGCAGTTTCTCTTCTCCAGGCTGAACAGCCCTAAGTTTCTTAGCCTGTCTTTGTACGGGAGATGCTCCAGCCCCCTCATCACCCCAGTCACTACTTTCCACACCTTTGAGTGGTTTGCAGGGGGTTTATATTTTGCACTTAAAATTAGTGTCCATTTTTCTGGGTGCAAATTGTGGAGCGTGTCTCTGCCACTGAATTTCAGAAGGTTTTTCTCCATTCAGACTTCTGAGAGGTATATGTCTCTGGGTCCCATGGCACGATATATCAGAAAAACCTTCAGGAACCTGGGAGTTCGCTGTCAGCTGCATGTGAAGTTTGTGAAGCTACTCTGGAATTTTAAATGCCTTTTGCTGGGGAACAAATGGGATGGGAAAAACTATGGAGTGATAATCAGAATAAGGTCACTGTATAAAGATCTGCTTGGAACATGAAATTTTAAGGAGAGCTTGTACGTGTTTGTTTGAAGAAGAGCTTCACAGTAAAAGGTGGACAAAGTGTGGATTAAGACCTGTGTAAGGAAAAGGCTGTAATTCTAATATTAATTAATTTCTGCATAATTAAATATTTCTCATTTTGAACAGTGTCTGTGAGTTCCCCCTGTCCTTGGCAGAGTTTGAAGTCTGATTTTATGGCTTTGACTCTTCTCTGGTGCACTGAAAATATAATATTAAGCAGGGTGGTATTTTTCTGCTCCTTAATGTGAATGGTGCTCTGAAACTGAGGCTAGTTTTTTGCAGGATTTTGGATTATGATTAGAGAAATAAATGAGAGCAAAGAGTTGAAAATACTAGGAAATGTCCACCTCCCTTGGACTTTGATGTTTGGTATCTTGGCAGTCTGATACAAGTTTTGTGACTGTAGGTGATTAACAAAATTGGATTATTTCCAGAAGTTTATGAAAGCTGATACATTACATTTTCAATTGTCTAGACTTTCCTAGGCAGCCTTAGATTATGTTCTGACTGTGAAAGTTGTGTTTTGTTTTAGTCAACTTTACCACACCTAGATATGTATGCCACATCTAGGTTTGAAATATGTGTAGCCGTGTTAATTTGTTGAACTGGAGGTAGATTGACCTGTGAGACAGTAATCCCAGCTTTGCACCCACTTTTATTTAGCATCATAAACAAATCAGTTAGCATGAGTGGCATAAACTGCAGTGAGGCTCAGCTCTTCTCTCTTTATCATGGGATCTTAATGAGTGCTTGAGATAAGTGTGTGGAAGGCGGCAAAAGGGTGAAGATTCAGCACAGACGGGAGTGATGGTGTGAGAAGAAGTCTGGGAGAAAGAAACTGAAGGTGTGTTGAGAAACCACCCAGAATCAGGGAGTCCAAGCTGTGCTCCTTTCAGTCTGGACCTCACAAAATGCCTTTGAGAGATGCTTGAAACATGCTTCTTACAGGACATGAATTTGAACATTGTACTGATTTTCTTGGATCCTAGGAACACTGAAAAAATCTGATTGGGTGCCATCTTGGGGTGTTCATTGGTCTTCCATAGCTAAAAGGTGGCAGATGTCTAAGATCTACTGTAGGCATCTGCACCCTTTCCTCTTTGAGGCTTATATGCTAAAAGTGTATGACCTACACCTTAAAATGACTCAAATGCTGATTCTAGTGCAGACCATGGCTGTCTGTAGGATGTTATAACATAGCTCTGATCTTTGCAAGATGCTTACTGTTCAGAACTGAGTTAAATTTATTGAAAATTATTTCAGCTGGCCCTTTTAACAGGCTATTTTTTAGGTATCTGTGTATTACCACAGATATCACCTGCAGAGATGCATAAATGATCGAGCTTTTCTCTTAATAGAAAGGAAATGGTGATAGGGGGTTTCCATGAAGATTCTTTGATTTCAGAATTTATTCTCCCTGAGGTCCAAAATAGCCCAAATTTAACTTTCAGAATATGCTGCAAAGCTATTTTTTGCTGAGCTTTCGCTGAGGGTTGAAGAGTATGAAGCAAGCTGGGAATATTTTTTGTGATTCTGGGTTGATTTGATTTATGTGGGCAGAGACTTATTTGCACTGAACAAGTACTTTTGTTTGTTATGAATATTTTTAATTAGTTATAAGCCCTCAAAAATTTGAAATAAAGACTTTTTGTTTATACTTGGGAAAAAAATGAATGAAATAGATTATATATTTAAGCCTTTTTTTAATAATGATTTACTCTTGTAATTGTGTGTGTTGATCAGATTATCTTTTATTTTACTATTCAGTTTTCTTTTAAGTGCTTCTTCCCCTTTCCTGCTACTTCAGAGAGAATTTGTTGAATTTAATTGGGCTCTCCTTGGGCTCATGATCTCACTTGCCAGGTCAGTTTTACAAAATTCTCTTACCTTTTTGGAAAAATGAAATGGTTTGTGGTTTTGACTGAAATAGTTCTGATCAGCCCTTCCAAATTCTGAGAGGTACTCCTTGGCACAGCACCCTTGTAGCTCTAAGAGACCCTTCTATTGGCAGGGAAGCCAGAAAGATAGAGGCTTATATCCTGAGCAGTGGATTTGGCAAGTAGTGTGGAATGCCATATTCCCCAGAAATTTCAGATTTGTGAAATACTGAATTAGTGGCTGCTTAGTGGAAAATGATCACAAAGTGATCACAGTTAATTCTGACACTTTTTTGAAAGAGGAAAATGCGCAAATTAACAGAATGTATGAAGAATATAATGCTGTCCATCTGCCTCTTTTTGCCAGTGTGAGACTGTTCCTTACCAAGCATAATTCAATGCTCTGTTTGGTTTAATAAGTCAGTGATAAATCTACACAAATAAGTCTTATTGTCTCTTCCACTTTCTCCATACAGTCAGCTTCTTTGCTTCTGCTTATCCCACTTAAACCATTTAAATAAAAACAAATATAAAAATATTTTGCTTTAATTAGTATTTGTATTTAGCTTGTACTTCTTTCACTTTTCAGTTGTCATTAATGTGTTTAAAAATTAAAAAAAAAAAGAGTAAAAATTAGAACTTGGGCTTACATGCTGACTTGTGGAATAGAGATGCAATAGAGATATTGCTGGAAATGACTAACAGCAGTCTGGTGAAGTGGGTGTACATAGCATCCAGACTATAAGTGCTCATTTTTGTGTTTGTGTATGAGGGTGGGCTTTCTGGAAGCAACTAAATGACTTAGGAACTAGAACTCCTAAATTGGGCTTTT
>JAOEHX010065884.1:0-14244 GCA_025448015.1 Bolborhynchus lineola | reverse complement strand
CTCCTTCCCATCCCTCCAGGAGCAGAGGGAAGAAAAAGGGGGAAGTGAGTGAACAAACTGTGTGGCTGATTTACGGCTTAAACCACGACAAAGTTCAGAGTTGGGAGCTTGAGAGACTTTGGATAAAAGTGATTCAGTTTCATTTTGCTAGTTTAGTCGAACTGAAGTTGTATGCTAATTTACAGTTTAATTAATTTACAAACTGTGTTGTTATTTAAAATTTAATCAACTTTAAGAACATTGTATGCAGTTACCTAAAATTATACAAATTTAGAAAAATAAGTATATGTAAAATTAAACTATTTTAGTAAAATTATACTTTTTAAGCTAGATTTCCAATATTGTAGATTAATATACACCTAGCAATTCAGCTACACCACAGAGATGCTCAGATTTACACTAGATGAAACTTAGTTTGTCATTTTATTTTTAAGGTATCTATAAAAAGAGAATATTTTTTAAACAAACTTAGACCTTATTTAATCATGCAGATATTCAATATCCAATGGGTTTGTAACTGAGAGGAGTAGGATTTCAATCAGCCTGTAAGGAGGAGGAAACACAGATGTTGCTGATTGTTTGTCATTTAGACCTTTTTTTCTGGTGGCATTGTCTTCACCAGTTTAAGCAGGCTCTTATATTTGTTACTTAAAAAAATGCTGGGTTTGCATTTTTATAATAAAAACAGTACAAGTACCTAGAATCATAGAATAGTTAGGGTTGGAAAGGACCTTAAGATCATCTAGTTCCAGCTCCCTTGCCATGGGCATTCACACCTTCCCTGGGCAACCAGAGATGGAGCATTCGCAGCTTCCCTGGGCAACCCATTCCAGTGCCTCACCACTCTCACAGTAAAGATCTTTTTCCTTATATCCAATCTAAACTTTCCCTGTTGAAGTTTGAACCCATTGTCCTTGAAACATTTACTGTCTGTTATTTTGATCTGATGTCCTTGTCAGGGAACTCTGAAAATGAAAGAAGACCAGTACCATTTTCTGTTTAAGTAATATGTCTACACAACTACATCAGTATCTTTGAGCTCTTCAGACTCTTTGCACATTATAAACACTAAAACATCTGCACTTACTGAAACCACCATTGTAGATAGGTTAATACAAGTTGCATGTTATACTGAAGCTACTTGACTGTTTTTTGGAAACACTACTCTTCTGCAAGTATCAAGCTATCTTTCTGTTGATAGTTGATCCTCTGAAGGCTGTAAATACAGTTTCCTATTTTGAGTAATTATTACTATAATAGAATTGCATATAATTTCCCACTTTCCTGCTTTGCATTGCAATAATATTTCATTCAAGAAAAAGGCTTCCAGAGGTAATAAAAAAGGAGTGGGTTTATAGCAAAAAAATTCATTTTTGGTCAAGAGCTTTGAACACTTGAAACTATTAAATCATCACAATCCTTAAAAAAGTTAATTGGTAATTAGTACAAAATTTAGCAGAAGATTTAGCAATAGTACATTTCACATAAATATTTTGAAGTTGTGCAAAAATAATTGAAGATTCATCATAATTCCTCCAAACACAAAACCAAAAATAGTTGTGTAGCTTCTAAATGCATTTAAGAGAGGACATCAGAATTTATTTATGCTGTAAATGTTATTTCACAGTTCAATCAGCTATCTTGCTGTGTAATAAAAACCCCTGAAATTAAAATGACCCCTCTTTGCAGCGTGTAACTGTAGGATTCCTTTTACTATGAAGCTTCCTTGATTTGATCTCACTCTTACTGAAATGGGGAATGATATCCAACTAATGCATCTGAAGTGGGGTTTTATATCATCCAAAGCTCTCTTGTGAAATTAATGGCTTCTGCTTCTAGCCTTAATTACTTCTTATGATTCTCCAATTCCATACTGTTTTCCTTTTCTTTGTTCTGTGATTTTTCAGCATCCTTCTGATGATATTCTAAGTCAATCCGAAGCACATGCATCTAATACAGCACATACTTACAAAATAAAACAGACCCACCTTGATTTGAAAATGCAAGGAATGTGATTAATGTTCTGTGTTGTGTGTAGTAGTTGAGGATATTCTAGTCTTTTAAAGCAACTAACACCTTGATGAAGAAAATCAACTTAGAGTAGAACAGCATAATGACTGCAAAATGTTAATTAAATTTTCCAGTGTTAGAAGAAACATTTTCAGTCTGACTCAACCTAGATAACAGTGTTATTAGCTGAAAGCTAAATATGCGCTTCCTACTTGTAAGTAATCGTTAGTGCTCCCTTTTACTTAGTCTACAAGCATACTTTCAATACTGCAAAACACTGTTGAACAAGTAAAATTTAGAAATAGGTGTTTCTTTCTAACTGCAAAACCCACGTAGTGTATTTCTTATTTGAAGGTGATATAAGTAATGTATAATACAGACTGTTCATTTGTATACATTGTAAATTAATCACAAGTTTCTTTTTGAAATTTATTCTTCATACAATTTATGACAAAATATTCTGTTTCTCCTATTTAAAATTTATTGGTTTTTTATAATTTAAAGAAAAATGGGGAGGGTGATATTTATAGTGTAATTTCATTCAGTGAACAAAAAGTTTGCAACTGCCAACATGATATGACATTTTATATTTAAGAATTCCCTGCAAATCTCATGTGCACAATATTTATATTTGCAGTTCCTTTCTGAGGAGACTGAGCTCTTGTCTTGGAGTTAGAATCCTTAAGCTTTATTGTTTGGTTGGATTTCAGAATTGGTTCTGAACTCATGCCTTATTCAAGCAATATATTTTTTTTTTCCTCTTTTACTCAGAAAAGTAAAAGGAACTGGAGATTTAGACCTTTACTTGGAAACTATTTATTCAGTGGAACCCATGATCCTGGGTATCTTAAGATTGATTTTATTATGTCCCAAATATGTCAGTGATGTTATTACCACAAATTTGTATATGGACAACCTGCAATAAAGGACCAGGAAGGAACAAGGAAGAGAAATGATGGTAAAAAATTAATGCTGAATCTGAATGATGACTCCATAAAGAATTTTTCAGCTTACAATATGTATTTGAGAGAGATAAATAATATAATTCTCTATCATTATAGCATCTAGTGGGTTCTGATGAGAAGAAATGTGACTATTTTAAAAAATGTTTTTTAAATTATGTATTAGATTAATCTGATACAGAAGCTCAGTTGATGGCTTCTGTAATAGCAAAGATGTTTCTTGTGAAGTTTTAGAATGGCTCAACTCTTCTTCGTTGCCTTATTCTTATTTGGACTCTGGTCTGTTATTTATAAAGGTTGTTTGTACCCTACTACAAAAAGAGGAAAATAAGGTCTTGCCAGATATTCACATGTGAATCCCAACTGCACTCCTCATACAATTCTCACTTGCAAATTTACCAGTGGCTTTTATATCCTTAACCTTGGGAGGCTGAATGATTGCAAAAAACATGACAGTCACGATTTTAGCCCACATCTTCAGATCAACTTGACCAGTGTTATCAGTTGAGCTCTCTTAGGTGAAAACCAAGTTGGCCATTTGCTTGCAATTGACCGCTTTAGTGACAGCTGGTGGAAAAGGTTATTATATGCTTGGCCCTTTCTCAGCACTCTGTCAATAGCTTTTCCTCTCTATTGAATGGCAGGTCAATATTTTCTGTGTCTTTCTCTCAGTGCTAGTGTATATAGAGTTTGTTGGGGGGGTTTTCATGTTAGTCTTGTTTCTTTTTTCTTATTTGTATTTCATAATGTGTGTTGATTTTTCTTGTTTTGTCATTTTGTGTTGTTTTCTACTTGTTTAAGTTTAATGAAAGCTCCGATTTACTGGAATTATAGCCTTTCCATTAGAAAAAATTACTCTTTGGCCCTCTCTTCTTAACTTCTTCTTTCTGGTTTTCCCCTGATTCATCCAAAGTTTTTGCCTTCTTGAACTTCATTGCTTTATTTTCTTTTTATATATCCCCTTTAAAGGAATATGTATTCTGTAGATTAATCATCAGTTTCACCCAATTTGCCTTTTACTCTCCATCAGATTCTCAAACAGCATGTTTCTTGGGGTTAATATCCAATCTAGAGAAGCTGTTATTTCAGTTCCTTTTTCTAGCTCTTATTCAACTACAGATAGAAAATGCATGTGATATACATAATGTTTAAAAAATACATGGTAATTTTTAAAAGTCTTTGCTTACCATTATTCCTTTTCTATATTCCCTTCCTAACATCTTTTCTATTAGTTAGCATGTGATCTATCCTCCAAACCCTGTGCTTTGCATGGTTTGGATAGCTGCTGTCTGGCAAAAATCTTTATCAACTTCATCACACCAGTGCTTATGTTAATTTCTTTTTTGAATTTTTATTGTCATGACTCGTGCAAAGCATATGGCTGTATCCTGGGAGCAGGCCTATACAGTTTCCTATCAAGGATCCTCCTAATTAGGATTTACTGCCATTGGAAATGACAGTAGTTAACGGCCTTAACAGCAGTAGTGGTAGCAACTGTCAGGTGTGTGCTGGATCATGAATCCTATTTTATATACCACTGGGCAGTATAACTGTGTTTAGAAACTGCCAGAAATGCACTTTCAAGAATCTTTATAGTTGTAGAAAGTTATTTTCTTTGGTGTATATAACATATTTTATAGAGGTCTTGCTAGCAGATAAACACTTCTTTCTATTACCTCTCAGGAGCATACTTTAGTGTTGAAATCAGTAGACACTTTTGTGAAAATTCTCTATACTGAGCTGCACTCTTAACAGCAGCTAAAATGGGTTGCTTCCCCCCTCTAATTTGAATATGAAGGTAATGTGCTTGTAATTGCATCTACTGATTGACACTGTAGTTTGGATATCGCAATAGTGTTGTCTTTGGATAGTTGTGTATGCTATCATTCTGTATTCCAGTAACATTTCTCAACTCTTAGGTGCTGCGAGAAAGACAGAATTTTTCTTTCTTTTCGGCTTTAATGCCAGGGTTACTGATTTCCATGGGTATTACTTCTTATCTGTCCACTGAGAACCAGGAAAAGTGTGTCAAGTGCTCATTTCACATGGGCCGCTAGACAGCCATCAGATGTCCTGGGCGAATCTACATTCCTCTTTTCAATAGCAGTTTCATACTTGCTCAAACAGAGACAGTTGGAACAGGTAGTTTGTACCATTAGCTAGTGGTTGTTTTTCAAACATGATAGAAACTGGCTTACACTGTGACTTACTGGCAATACTATGAGAAGTGAAAATGGTAAGTTTTAGTACCACGTGTCTTTAACCAGCAGCTCTGACACCTGCATATGTAAGTAGAGGATCATTGCATAAAACAGGAATAGGAATGATCTGAGCCTGGTACCAGGCTATGACGTAGAAGTTGAAGAGCACAGTATGCCGTTATCTGTCCCTGGAGGTGTATAGTCTTGCCCAGGAATTTATTTTGCCATTTGTTCTGTGTCTATAGATAAGTGGTTTGCTGTTTGCTGCAGTCTCACCGTCAGAGAGTAGTGTGGTTTTTGTTTATTTTTCTTCCTTTCTTTCAAATAACTAATAATTTATTTACAATATATGTCCTTATGTGCTTTGTATGTCTCATAATCACAATTGGAAATACACTTTAAATGATTGATGTTGCAGTACAAATAGAAAAATAAACTGGTTTTGGTTTCTAATAGTAATGAAAAAGCTGATTTTATACAGTGCAAGTCTTTAGTGGGATCATATTGTGTTATATGGTATAAAGAAAAAAAATCAACTACATGATAAATATATAAAACATCATAACTATTATAGGTCTTCAAATGTGAAAATAAAGACACTGAAATCTGGAAATCCAGTTTACTTCCATGACAAATAATGTTTGTATGGGTGCAAAAACGTAACTTCAAGATTGTAGTCTTACTTGTGAATTCAGGTATTTTCACGATGTGATTAACACTTCTATTTTAGAGATGCATTGCCTGAGTAGCTGGAGTAATTATTATTTTAATATTGCCATGTATTGTGTCAGGTTTTTTTAAAGCCATATTTTCATTGCACATGGACTCTCACATATGATATTGAATTAAAAAAAAAAAAAAAAGTTGTGCTAGACCATGCAATTCTCAATTAAGATCATTTAAACTTTTCTACAGAATTCCTTTTGGAACCTTGAAATTTGCCAAAATATCATGAGCATGTGAATGACTTTCAGTTCATAACCTCAGTCATTTCCTGATATGCTATTGCTGTAACATCATACGTTACATTTTGGTTTTAGCTTCTTCATTATCTCTTGCTGAATATATTTTACATATAATTATCTTCTGGTAAAACAGGTACAGAAGGAACAGTCTTCAGATGCACAGAGTATGGGTAGAATGAGGGATAATGGGGACAAATGCCTTTCTTTTTATTTCTTTTTTTTTTTTTTTCCCCAAGTGGAATGCTAATTTAGTTGAACCTGAGAGCCTTCATGAAGGTCTTCATAGAATAGTTAAGCATCCCACCTGTTCTTTCTCAGGTGAAAAGAAAAATACATGAAAAGCTTTGATTTTCCTCGCTTATCTGAGACATCCTTTCCTGTCTCAACCAAAAGTTATTTTTTACTGAGTCAGTCTTTTGTCATTAACTTCCTATTTTATACAGTTCTTTGTCTTTCATGTCAGGCATGCCTTTTACAAGCTTTCTCTGAACAGTTTTTGCCACAGCAGCATGTCAAATAACAGGTTCAGTTCAAAAGTAAATAATATAAAAATATTTCTAAATTGAGAAAAAAAAAATAAATACTGAAACACAGGATCTTACTATATGTAAAAATAAATTAAAAAAAATCCCAAACCCAACCATCCCAAACTGAGGAAGATTTCCTAAGAGAATGAGTTGCATGTGGGAAAATTAAGATAAGAAGCATTTAATGTTTTTTTCCTTTTGGAAGAGCCAGTATTCAGTTGGTTGTGACAGCAGTACTAGCAGAAGTCTGCAGAAACATTTTGAAATGCTGTCTTTGCATGGGGATTTTATGGTTAATTCCTGGTGTTAGTTTCTTTGTGCATTATTTAGAGGATAATTATTAAGCAGATTCAAAGGTGGTGACAGCTGCAATGACTCTCTGCTGATTGTGACAGCTAGTTTGTGAAATTTGCAGACCAAATATGCCCTAAAAATATTGTGACAGTTTGCTTGCTGCAGCATTACTTGCTGTTAGTATTTGTTATTCAGAACTGTTTGCAAAGTAGTAAGCAACAATTATAATAGTAGAAATAACACATGTATTATAGCTGGCAAGGTACTTCTTGTATTTACAAGATGTACTTCAAGAGTGTCATTCAGTAATTTATCATCAAACAGTATTAAACATTAATTCCTTTGGGCCTGTTTGTACAATGGTGCAGGAAAGAAGATTATAGGAGATTAGAGAGTAGTTGTACAGAATACTTCCATCAGCATCCTAGCTACTTGTCATGCATTTTGCCAAAGTTTTTAAATTCCTGATCTTTCAATTTTTTTTGCTTTGAATTTCATTAGCTATTAAAGCACATCTTTAACAATTCTATTTGCTGCAGATCTCTCTGTAATTTTTCAATATTTAGGTCTGTTATTTGATCTAGCACTGTTAGTGTAATCTAAATAAGCATTTTTAATGCTTTTTTTTTAAAAAACAATTCATTTAATTCATTTCATACAAAAAATATTAAGGCTGATAAAATCAGAAGTTGCATTTGAAAATCTTTGCAATTCTACTCTCTGAAATGACAATCTCATATTTGGGATTTTGTCATTTGGTAGTAGTGCAACTTCTTACCATTCCTTTTGTCAGCCTAGATGCTAAAGTTTTGAGGAAGGGGAAAAGATCATTAATGTTCTGTTTTTTGCTGCTTCTTTTGAATTTGCTTCTTACTCTGGGTCAGTGGAAGAAGAATGCCTATGACCTCAGGCTTGCAGTAGGAAGATACCTCTCTAAAAGAAGTGCAAATTTGTCATCTTTGACTTGGAATCCCTGTCAGTGACCTTTCTTCCACTACCTTTTAGTAGAGGATTGAATGTTTTGTCTTTCTGGGACAATCTGTGTGAAATTTTCCTTATAAAAGTCTGAGACTCAAGTGGTCTAATTAAAACCATGATTTATTAACAGTACAAAAGTGGCTCAACATCAGAAGAAATGTGTTGTATAGCATACCTACTTTGACATTCTGCAAAGCTGGTCTAGATAGATCTCCCTGGAGTTTAGCTACAGTGAATAAAAAATGCCTTACATTCATAGGAAATCTTTTTTCTTTTTCTTCTCTCTTTTTTTTTTTTTTTTTTTTTTAGGCACTTTAATTGCAGAAATCTTTCCTTTCAAAGGACTCAGCCTTTCTTTTTTTTCCATATATTCTACTGCTTTACATTTGTGGGCTTTTCTGTTATTATTTTTCAAATTATTTTATCAAGTCACTGTTGGTGTATTTATGCTTTCCAAAGACAGGTCACCCTGTTCCTGATGACAGAATTTGTCATCTTTTAGAGACTCTTGTTCAAACTGCTTAACAGATATGAGTTAGCATCTGGTCATGTCTGCAGTCTGAGTTGTCTGCAAAGCCTATGTATGTCTCCAACAACTGACTGGTCTTGATCAGTGAGTGATGGAATGATATTACAGAGACAACTGTTGATCAAAACCTTGCTGCTAAATGATGACTTGTTTTATAACATTCACTTTTACAAATAGAACTGATTTTCTTTGCCAGCATGATGTCACTGAAAAATGAGGTGTCCAAAAGGGTTATTGCTATTATGTGCTTTCCAGAAGTGGGTTAAAGACATCTAGGTATACTGGGATGCTACAGAACCTTTCAGTATTTTCTTCTGTTTTCCTATTTCTATCACTGTGGCTTCAGAAAGAATATGGAGTGATGTTATTCCACTAAAAGCCAGGGTAGAGTTATGAACTGTATGAAACTCGGTACCAGGATATGAGATGTTTTCCCCAAATTCACTCACCTTGAAAATATCTTTATTCCTGTCTTTGAGGGTAAATATTCAATGCTCATAGAACATATGGCCAAAATGTTTTTTCCTTGTCTTGGGGCTGTTTCTTAAAGGAAGAAAGTAATATTTCTTTATCCACAAGTCTCAGGACTTACTAAACAAAACAAAAGCCATAATAGAATTTCTACCTTAATAAATTAATGCAGTTTAAATAAGTTTAAAATAAAACAGGCAAAAAGAAATACTGTAATGATAGCATTAGTATTTTATTTCTGATTGAGTATCTTTGAGTCATCTATGATCTGTCATATGTAGAGCAAGATATCATCTCTTTGCTGTTCCTCACATGGCATTTTTAAATACGTTTAGAATTTACATACAGTACATATAGCTTAGCTCAATAGGTTATAATTGGTGAAGTCATTTAAATGGCGTGGAAAAAAATTATGTAGGATTTTTTTTATACCAGCATAGTATACGCATGTATAAATACTGTTCGATCTACGCTGTCTCTGTGCACTGTGCTTCTCAGAAAGGGTGAACAAGAACTGTAGTAGAAGCTTTAACAGTCTCAAGACAGGGTAAATAAGCTGAACTTTGAGAGGTTCAGATTATTGCCATCTTTAAGTGAATCTATAGAAAGTTAGGGACCACTGATTTAACTCATAGGTATCCAGCTGACTGAGCTGTGAGCTACAATTAAGGGATTCCCAGGCAGAAATAGTGATACAGTGTGTTTGAACTATATTCTCAATATTGTTCTCTATGTAGGCATGATTGGCTGATATTTGAACTGAACCTTTCCAAAAATAGTTCAATTCAAAGTCAGGCATTCATGGTACCGGAACTCTGGGTATGGTGGGAGTACTTAAAAAAAAAAATCTGTGGTTCTTTCTCTTCCAATAAGGACTTTATAATGGCTTTCTATCTATCTTTTATTTGTTAGATTCATGGTTGATGTAATCACCTCACCAAGTACTGAGATGCACCTAAGCCTTATTTTACTAAACTTCTTACTTTATGTTTTAAGGTACATTTTTCTGCTGAAACTTCTTAGCTATTTATATGTAAATAAGTTTTCTGTAATTGCTACTAGAATAGCCTGCTTTTAGAGGAGTAATCTAATCTAAGTTGCACTTTTTTTTTCTTTATTATCCACTCATAATGGCATTTGAGGGCAAACAATTTTATCCATCTGTCAACATTGCATTCCTTAGTAATAATAGAGGAGAAAAGAAACTGGTTTGAGGATTAAATACTTCTGCTTTTTAATAGTATACAGTGTTAGTTCTGGCACAACTGAGTAGGGAGCAGAAAGTAAGCTTTAAAATGCAAAGAAAAAAAAGGATTTAAATTGTTTATTTCAAACAGGCATAGGAAGAAGAAAGAAAATTTGGATTTATTTCAGATGAAAGAACAAGAACAGTATATTGTACGTCAGACAGATAAATAACTTTAGAATGTAATATTTTTGTATTTAGCTCATAAAGGCACATCTTCCATCACAGGACTAATCCAAAGCCATTCAGAGTCAGTGGAATGCTTTCATCCACTTTGGTGGCATTAAATCAAATCTATGTAAAGGATATATTTGTGGCTGGAAACAGAAAAGTCATGTTACATACAGAGAATGCCTACATTGCATGGGAAGAAATACCTGGTTAAAGCCCTCCCTCAAAAATAAGTGGCGCTGATCTAAATTACATTCATATTTAAATCAATTTAGTTAGATCAGTGAAAATTTCTCCATGTATGCATTCGAATCAATTTCAAATTATCTATAGCAAATAAGTTTAAAATGGTAGTCAGTTGCCCAATTTGTGTGATTTATCTGTAGGTCATAGAATCATAGAATAGTTAGGGTTAGAAATGACCTTAAGATCATCTAGTTCCAAATCCTCTGCCATGGACAGGGCCGCCTCACACTAAACTATGTCACCCAAGGCCACTGGGTGGTCCATCTGTCAAATTGATGTCTCTCCAATTTAGAGACAAGGTTGTTGTGTGGGTCAGTGTCAAACACTTTGCACAAGTCCAGGTAGATGACATCAACTGCTCTACCCCATCCATCAATTCTGTAGCCCCACCACAGAAGGCTACCAGATTGCTCAGGCAGGATTACCCCTTAGTGAAGCCATGCTGGCTGTCACCAAACACCTTGTTGTTTTTCATGTGCCTTAGCATGCCTTCCAGGATACTGCAGTGCAATTATGTATGTACAGTTGAGAAGTTATGAAAAAGTCAATTATATTCCTCTAGGAAGGGCATTTGGTATAGAAGGACTGAAGAATAATTTTGAGAGAATAGATAGATCAGTGTAAAAAAAGCAAAACAAAACAAAACCCCAAACAATATTAGGTCTCAGAATAGACATAAAAGTAGATCAGTTAAGGAGACCTGTATTTCCAGATTTTACCATGCACAGAGACAATTTGAGTCACTTTAAGTTGTTTTATTTATCATGTCTAAGAAATCTTTTGTAGAACTGTTAGTGGATTTTGTGCCTTTCAGTGTCCTAAGAGGAGGGAGTACTGGGTTGAAAGAGGAATTCCAAAAGCAGACTGCAAAGTCAGCAGCAGAGAAGTGGTTGAGTTGTTTATAAACACTTTGCATATATGCTATAACAGGGTGAAAATGCTGTGTTATTGCTAATAACAGCCTGCCTTACATTTTGAAAAGTGGGAGAGTTGAGTTGTGCCCAGAATATGTAGAGAGTATTCTGGAAAGAATGGAAAATTTTGTTGTAAATGCATGGTTGCAAATATGATACCTTGTGCTTATGTGTGTAGATCAATGTGTGTTTATGTTAAAATATTACAAGCTTGTAACACAGGTGTTGCATGTTGTCTATACAGCCTGTTAAGGCACAATGCAGATTCCTGCAGATGGTAATTCAGAGCTTCTAAGCTAGATATTAAAGAGTCTGACAGTGAGGTAGTATCCCTGAAGGTCCAGATGTCACATACCAAGAAGTGATACAAAATGTCTCATTTGATGTCCATTGTCATTCATGCAGTTTTCATGAACTCTTACATATTTTAGGGAATGATCATATAGTGTGGTCAGTGCAGAAGTGTGAAGTATTCACGAATATACATGCATATTTAATAACTACTCCCAAGGGTATCTTCCTGTTCTGGTAATTGGTGTTTCACACATTCCAGCTCCTGCATTTGTGAAACAAATTGTGTCAGATTTGGCAGTCAGAGATACTGCACAAAAGGTGGTTCTGGAGGCTGGATAGATGCTTGGCATTTCAAATGCACAAACATGTATGATCCCGTTAGACTTTATCCATGGGAGACATTTTTTTTTCTGTTCTGTCATCAATCTGGTAACTACCTTCTGTTCTTTCTCCTACAGAAGCCTTCTTAGCTAGCTCCTGTGGAGTAGCTATGTTGTGCCAAACATCTGTACAATCTGGCCTTAAAGATACTTTAATTAGATCAAGAAGACTTCTTTAAGGACAAGAAGTGATTTCCCCATTGTATAAAGCCAACCTGTTGCCCTGACATTGTCGCTCTTTTTGATATAATGAGAAAGCACTGCCTTGAAGAAGACTGAAAAGTTCCCTTTGACACAAATGTTGACTTTTTGTACTCTGGTAATATAGAATAAATTAACACTGCCTTCAAGCATGGACAGATGAAGAGAATGCAAAGATAATTTTGTGCATTTCAGTTTCCTCACATTGTAGCCTACCCTTTCCATGAGAATGTAAGGAAATAGTTGAGTTTGCGTAGAGATTATTGCAGTGGGATTCTATCGAAACCACTTGTCTCAAAGATGCTTCGCTACAGCAGCAGTCAGCATGCAACTATTTACCTATTTACCAAAAAAAACTTGAACACATTATTTTGCCTGGAAAAATTTTATCCATTGTAACTGCAGTTGGAGCCATTTTCTGTAATTAGTTATCCTCCAACAATGTTTAGTTTCTGGTGGGAGAATTGCAAAGTTTGATAAATCTTAAAGAGAAATTGCAATATGGCTTCAAATGTTACCTTGGAGAAAATGCTGCAAGAACATGGCTTTGGAACATGGATCAGAAATATTTTGCTTTTCTTTCACTATGTTGACTAAGATGTCTAGAAAACGGACAAAAACATTACTAGATTCTCCTGATTTTAATAAATACTTTGAAAGTTTAAACACGAATATGTATTTTTTAAAAATATCAGAAGCAGGATTACACATTAAACACTTGATATTTAATGATTTTTTTTCTCTGTCAAGTCTGTGCATGAGAGAGAGAGGAATGAAACTAATATTTTTCCTTTTGTATTTTATGCTCATTTAATAGGACAAATCCTCTTTTCTCTATAGAAGCACATATGGCAGAAGGAAACAAAATAAATCTGGTTCCTTTTTGTAGAACGGAACAGGATGTGGAAAGTTTATGTTAGGGTATAATAGGACTGCAGCCTTTCACATTAAAAACATATGTTTGAAGGGGATCCATCTGTACCGCTGTGCAGATATTATCGGGGCTCTGTGACTGCACTGGGAAGGAGCCAAGTCTACTGCTGCTGTCGGGGACTCTAGCTACCTCGCAGGGAGTGCTTGGAGTGAGTGAAGGTTCTGCATCCCATTGAGGGCTTTGTCAGTCTGACTTTCTTCAAATCAATGCTTAGTTCACTTTGTGTTTTCAGAGATGATTTTGAAAGATTGTCCTCAGTTACTTCCCATGAAAAAATCAAACTATCCATTCTTGAGATGAGACACAATGCCTCCCAGAAATATATTTCCATGTGTGAGTTTTGAAATTCTTTGTAGTGGAGAATTTTAATGGAAACTTGGAACAGAACTGTTAGTCTAGTGTGCAGTTGTAATATGTTATCTGAGCTGAATAGCATGCACACTGCAGAGCTTTAAACTTAAGTGCCAGGTAAATAGGAAGAAAGAACATTTCTTAGTCTTGAACTTCTCTGGGCTTAAGCCAGTGTACTAGCGTAATAGGAGAAAAAATGATTCAAATTTAAAAGTATTAAACTGCATAATATAACTGCCATTCACTGACTGTAATTGTCTTTGGCCAAGGGCCTTTTGAGTTATCTTGAATTGAAAGCACAGACTTGTTGATTAAATATCATCTCATAGTCAAAGGGAGAAGGATTTGTATGTTCCTTTTTACCAGGTCATCCTGCTTTTATTTTAAGTTTTCTTGCTTATGTGGTCATTTTGAGATGAAAACAACTGCTGTAGCAGAACAGTTATCATAGAATCATAGAATAGTTAGGGTTGGAAAGGACCTTAAGATCATCCAGTTCCAACACCCCTGCAATGGGCAGGGACACCTCACTCCAAACCATGCCACCCAAGGCGATGTCCAACCCTGTCT
>JAOEHX010065882.1:4111-21987 GCA_025448015.1 Bolborhynchus lineola | reverse complement strand
GCTGTGTAATATTCTTTTTCATTCTTCAATCCCCAAGAAAAAAATCTTTAAATATAGTCTAATGCCTGGGAACAGAGCCACTTTTAATACTGTGATTCACTTCAGCAGTTTTTGACCATTTCAAAACCAGTAACTGAATCTGCTGTCACTGACAACCATTCTTAGGTCAAAAGATTCAATTTCCATTCTGGGCTAAACTTTCAAATAGACACTTATGTTTTTTTGTTTTTTTTTTCGTTTAGTTGGGGTTTTTTTTTTTTGGTCGGTTGCTTTTGTTTTCTTCTTCTGTTGTGCTTTTTGGTTATTTTGTTTTTTCTTAAGATATTCCAATCTGTGCTGCAAAGAAAAGTTAGTCCAAAGGTAAACCCTAGCTCTCTTTATAGAACCAGTATTACATAGATACCAGGATGATAGATTTCTATAGATACCAGGATATAGGATTGTGTATGGGACTGGGAACAGGGACAATTAAGAGTTTGGGTACAAACTTTCTAGTGTGTTTTTTTTATAAATGCTGGGGGTTTTTTGTTTGTTTTGGTTGGGGTTTTTTGTTTGTTTTTTGTTGTTTTTTTTTTTTAGTCCAGTAACGATCTATTTTTAATAAAATTTTAGTAGAGAGAAACAGAAATGACTTTAGGAAAAGAGAAAAGGAGAACCATCTCAGAATAACATTTGTATTCTTCAGTAATGATTAGGGAGAACTCCCTTTTAGAAGTTCATAACTGTTTCTGTAAGAGGAATGTATGTAAGGGGGAACTTTGTGGAAAAGGATAATAGGAACTGCATGCTCCAGTCACAGGTAGCCTGCTAATTGACATTTAAGACATGTTGTTTAAAACAATAATATGGAATATCAAAGTTCAGGTACATGTTCAACGTATGTTCAATATATAATTATAGACAATCACATCAGGAAGATGTACCTCACATTAGTATGTTCATACACAATGAGAAAATTGATCTGCAATTCAGAGAAGACAGTTCCTTATACATGTAGCTATGTTGAAGAGTCATCTTGGGAAATGTAGAAGTTAAAGTTACTTTTCTGCTTATCTTGTGAAGCTTGAGTGGTATATTCAGTTAATCCTGTTATGTTTCTACCGTCATTTGTACAAAGCTCTGCAGTCTTAATTTATTTTTTCCTAGAATACATTCAGCCAGCTGTAGTTTTCTTCATACACATTTCCCTCCCTGTACCTCCTACGCTTTCTTTTGTTCCGTAAACCACGTGGACTTCCTTTCTCAATAGCAGCAACTGTTGCCTTTTCTTCATCTGTCTACAGCTCTCTTTAAACTTTCCCTCAGAGAATATGCATCTAAGAAATTCATTTATAAGTTTTTTGACACTCTGACCTTTAATGACATTTGTGGGGTTTGACATCTCTCTCTGAGAGTCCTATCTCAGTGTCTTATACACTCAGGCAGTACTCCACATCAGCATGCTTGAGTTTACCTTATTGTAGTTGAGATCAGTCAGGAACAAGCTCTGAAGGTGAAGGAGCTGGGTGGAAACAAACACAGCTTGAAACAAAAATAAAAATCAAGCAGTTACAAGCTTTGAATAACACACATTCACAGGAGCTGTTTAATTTTGTCAAGGTATTTTTGACCACTGACAAACACATGCATGTATATATGCCTGTGTATATATATACACACATGCACAGGTGTATATTTTTTATATACATATATGTATGTGTGTGTGTGTGTGTTCATGTATGCATTTGTCTAAAACAGTAGTTGCAGACAGGCTGATGTTTCTTGTATCTTCAACTTTTCATTTTCTGATACAGCTGTTCACATGCTCATGTCCTTGCTTGTCCATATGCTGATCATTCCTCATACAAGCTCCTACTCTTGCCTCCTCATGGATGTTGATTCCAGCCTTGCTTTACTCCTCCTCATTGTTCAAGGTACCACTATCAAAACTGTATGGCCCCCTATTGATTCATTTTATGAATTGGTTGCTTTACTGTAGATATTTCAAAACCACTGACTAATCCGCTTTTAATCTTGGACCTACTAAATAACAATATAGTAAGTATTAAAAACTACAGGGGAAAAAATTTAAATATTAGTTTCCTGATTATTTTTTTTAACTTATAAACATTTGGTATTGTTCTGTAATCATAAATCACTGTTTTTAAAGCATACTCTGTAATATTTACATGTAAAGTTGATAAGTTAGTTTAATTTTTACCAACTATCACTCATCAGTAATCAGTTAGTCATCTGTGGGTTATGGGTATAATTATCATTATTTAAGTTTTAGTCTAAATTCTCTAACATTTAAACAAGGCAGTATTTGAGTAAGTATCCCTGGAGAGGAGTGCTCAGCTCTGCCATTAATTACTGCAAATTTCTTTTAACTTCACTGTTATTCGCTAGTGACATTTTATTTACAGATAAATGTCTCACACTAAAAATGGAAAGGGATTCTATCAGGCTCACAATTCAGTGTTTTGAACTTTCCTCTTTGTTGATAATTAGTATCCTAACTGATGCTATGACTATTGATATATTTTATGTACTTATTTTTTCACAATTTGAAGGCTCACATCGGTCTTTGCCTATCATAGAAGTGGTGTAGTTGAGATGACTTCCTAGTGTGCTGGATAACTGTCTGTATAATTACAAAGGAGCTTATGTAGCTTGATGAATCCTAGACTAAGTCCTCTGACCCATTCCAAGAGGCAAGAAAAAGGATCCCTTCCAGCTCAGCAGGTGTAGAAATGTAGCACTATCATTGCAAGTGGCAAAGTCTGCCTACTTTGATATGATGGATTAACTGAGTGCTTGGCATTATTCAGTGGAAGGAATTAGCTAAAGAACAGCTCTTTTAGGATAAATCAGTTCTTGGGAACATTCTTAAGAAGTGCTTAGGGGAAGTGTGTCAGTCTATAGATCAACTTCATTGTTTTGATAATTCAGATCTTTCTTGTGAATTTTGACACTTTTCCTACTTTTGACAGCACACAAATATTGTAAACATGAATGTGAAACTCTGATAATGTGACAAATATGCTAAAAATGCAATGCTGTAGTCACTGCAATACTTAATTATAATCTTTTCCAAGCTGTTGACTATGTTTATATTTATCCTGTTACACCTAATGATACTGCAGTAGTATATAGCAATATTACAATATAGTATACTGTATGATAATGTACAGTATATAGTGTCATATGTATTTTAGCATACTATCTAATGATATATAGTGGTAACCTGAAGTATTGCTGATGATGTATCTTATACTATTGTAACACTTTCCAGCTGGAGTTGATGCTATACTTTCTGCTTTGAGAGTGGTGGATGGTCAAGAATTTAGGCAAGATTTTATTCTTTGCCTTTACTTCCCCTGTGGCCAGAGGTTAGTTTTGTTGCTGGTGTGCATAACCTAGCCCCAGTCCAGGTTGGAGACTGGAAAGGTGGAAAGTGCATTACGAAGAATGCTGTGTGGGCAACAGGACTAACAAAGCTGCAAGTATAGTGGTGTGGCCCTTAAGAACCCCTCCAATAATCTCAGTTTCCTCCCGTGGTCCATGAGTTCAGTTTTCCTTCCTTGCAGTACTTGAAAACCCGTGGACATCCTCAGTACCTCTTCCCTTCTTTAGGCTATTTGACTGGGCAAGCTCAGGGAGTGTGTCCAGGGTAGCTGAAAGCTCCAGCAGGCCCTGTGACTTGACTCGATTCACACCAAAGTCTTCCTCCTCAGCGTGGTCATTAACTGAGTCCTCACTCCAGTTGTCAATTTTAGTGAACTTCGTAGGACTTCAACATATCCAAGACTGTTTCTTTGAAGCTAGCCATGCAGTTTTTTAGCTACTGTAGATTGGGCACATCGCTGCATGGAGGTATAACAGGCACTCAGGTCAAAGTTATAGAGAAGGATGAATTTAAATGAAACCTATTGGTAACAAAACCATTTTTATCTTTAATATATTCTCTAGAATTCTGAAAAGCTATTTTTTCACCCTTTCTTCCCCAGCACAATTCTAGTCAGTAAGCTGGACCAAATTTTTGCAGGGAGTGGCTGTTAATATTTTTCTGCACTTATGAGTGACCCTCATGCTTCTAGAGGTATGTGTTCTGATGTTACTTACTGTTTTACAGCTGTAACTTGTCCATACAGAACTATAATAGCCTGCAAACACAGTATATTCTCACTGACTTTTTGCTTGTGGTATGGTGTGGCAAAGCATGTAGATGCTACAATGGGGGATGTAAATCAACTGTATGAGCCTATGCAAGATAAGGGAGCCTGATTTTCCTACTGATTTTTAAAATCGATGCCTTGTAAATGTGTCCTTCAAATCCAAAGCATCTGGAAAACATACTGGTAACTTTCTGAGTAAAAGTAGTTTAATTTTCAGAGGGGCTGTAAAACTTTCAAGAGTCATAGCCTAAAGCAAATAGTGTAGGCTCTAGAAATTCCTGAGGAAAATGTCATTTGGAGTTTTTGAGCAGTTACAGCTAACCTGATTGCTCATCAGCAGGAAGGATGGTTCTGCTTCACTGCTTGCTTGAAGATAACTTGTTATCCACTACTTCACTGGTGCTGGCTGTTACAGTCATGTGCCTTTGGGAAGGATTTGTTTTCAGCAAGATTAATATTTTAATGCAGTTGACTATATCCTCTCACGTGCTGTAGTGTTGATGAAAGGATGAAAGAAGGAATGCCCTTTTCAACAATGTATTTTAGAAACTTTTGAAATTAAGTCACCAGCTGACAAAAAAAAAAAAAAAAAGAAAACACACCAAAAAAAAACAAAGAAAGGCAATAAGGCAAATAAAACCAAGAGGTTTTGTCAGACTATCTGGAGAGAGCTTGAACAGTCCTTCCTCTACTTAGAGAAACAGAGAGAGCTTGTACAAGAGTCTTTTCTGGAGTTTCAGGATCAGCCTCTGAGTCACATTCCGCACAGACTGTGCTATCTAATTCCTCTCTTTAAAAATGCATCTACCATAAATGAAAGATGCGAGGATGCCATAAACTCTGTGTGTGTCAATTCATTTCTTTCTCACCAAGGAACTAACCCCACCCTGGAGTCCAGAACTTGATGAGAATTCAGGAGCTGTGGCAGTATCACTCTAGTGCCATAATAGGCCAGGTAAGGAAACCTACATTGATAATTCAGTTTCCTTAACATAAGCATATACTCATCCCATAATGAGCAAATTTTCAGTGGTCATGTGAAATAAATGGTGTCAGATAATGGAAGCAAATGAGGGCATTTGTTTACTATATGTTAAAGATGAGCAAGCCTTTTGGCCACATGCATAAATTTAAAATAGACCTTAGAAGGGAAATAAGACATTCATAGCAGTGATAGTCATGCCAGTTCAAAATAACTAACTAGAACACCATTAAATTATGCTTAATGGGTAAGTAACATTAATTTGCAGCTCGAGTTGACTGGCTGTTTTGCAAATTGAATATTTGACCAAGGAGGCATGATCACATAGGTTATGATTTTCTGACAACTGACAGCAGTTATACAGTTATTCTATTCCTTCCCCTTACAATTTATCACCACACGCAATATCAGATACTGACTTTAGATTTTTGTTCAATGAATTCTTCCTTTCTTTTAATATCACAGCATCAGTGAAAAGTAGTGACCTATATAATTGTATTTTATGGTGCTTAAAAGGGCTTTGTGAGTCAGGATTACTTTTCGGTGAATCCCCAAAGATGGGTGTGAAGACCACCTGGACCACCTGGCAGTTTCTGACCCTTTAGCACCCTGCTCACCCCACTCTGTCACAGCTCATCACCTCCTCAGTTTTTATGCAACAACTGTTTGTGGATCTGTGTTGCAAATTGAACCACTTATACTGGTTTATAGTATATTTCAATTCCCTCCTCCTTTCTTTCAGAGGTTTATTTCTAACCCAGACCTGGCTTCTAGTGCATCTGCACAGAGCAGTCCTAGTAGGCGTAGGGCAGCAGGGAGGGCAGGCTACTTCTTAAACTGGCCTTGTCAGCACAGCAAGTGGCAATATCACGCTGAAGCCTACAGGGCTCACGTTCAGTGTTGTTATAACAGCACTGGTTGTGTCTAAACAGTCCAAACCAGTTGACTGGTGCACACTGAGAATTAACTTGAACAGAGAATTAACTTGAACAGGCTGCCAGATCATTTACAGTGGCTGCTTCCTCCCCACAAAAACCAGCAACTGGCAGTGCCTGGAGAGTAGCTGTGGAAGGCCTCTGGGTACTGCCCTGAGGCCAGTTTTACATCACTTCGTTAAATAGAGATAGGCCAGTATTATTTTTTTCTTTTATAGATGAAGGAATTCAAATACTCAGTGATGTGAGGTGGCGAAGGCCAGAAAATAAACATCACTCCTGGGAATAAAAGTCAAGACAAAATGTATGTGAAAAACTTGCTCTGTAGTTATTTTCCTACCAGCCTGTGCTCAAAATAATGTAGCTCTCAAAATGTTTTTTTCTTTTTTCTTTGCCATGTGTTACCAGTCAGGAATGTTTTTTCCTAAAGACAAATAAGAAAGTAACATAGTCAACCTGTTACTTTAAAAAGCATGCTTAATGTGCACTACAACTATATACCATTACCAGAATCTCCTAAAGAAATGGTAAATTTTGTTTTGCCTAAGTATTCTTCTCACAAGGGAATTGGGATTTACTGAGATAACTGTGTGGATTAAGCCAGACATGCGAATTTTATATTCAAGAGCAGTTTTCTTCCAGACAGCAACTTACTCCTTGCACAAATGGCAATATCTAGTAGTGTAGGAGAAATGGCTAGCACTGAATGAAAATATTGGTGAAGAACATGTCACCTTTCCCATATGGCAGATATTGAATGAATATTAAAATATCTCTAAACCAGGTATTAGAGTCAGGCTGTGGCTTTCCTAAGTGGTCTTAACTTGACCCTGGATGTAAGGAATACAGACAGGTTTTGTTACTGCAGTATTAGCAGCTAGCAGTTTTTTTACCATTGCATAATATTTTCACCAGGTTTGGCCTCAGTGCCGGATATAAGGAAATAAGCTTTGGGTATAGAAACACATATTAAGAGAATGAGGTTTTACCTGGTATTTTCAAAATTTCAGAATGGGCCTTGTATTTAGTCCCATTGAAATTAGTAAGTGCTAGATATCAACAACTTTTTTCAGATCTATACTCTAAATGTCTGGTTCTCCAGGCGCTTAGGAATACATCACAGAAAACATAGTTGTAATTGCAGACAATAGACCTTTGAAAAACAGGTCTTTAGTGCTTTAACAGTGATTTAATTGATTGCAGTCCAAAGTAGGGCCTTAGAACTGAACATACACAGAAATTATAAGTCAATGCAGGTCAGTGTTGTACACACTAGTGGTCTCAATCCTGTTATAGATGGATGCAGGGGCAGCTGGACTGTAACAGCATCCTTGACTGGGTTGTAGCTGATAATAAAGATGGAATTGAAACCCTACATCACATTTATAATTAACATTTTAGCATGCTTTTGAAGCACTTTGAGGAGCAGGACTTTCACTTCTTTTGTGGTGTGAGACAACATGTTGCCAGGTGGCTGGACACAAGTTTTGAATGCCAACGGTTGTTGGACCGTATGACATATAGGGGTGCAAGGGTAATGTGGCTCCGTCAGGGCAGTGCAGGCAATAGGACTAACCTGGCTCAGACAGGGCGGTGTGGCCAATAGGGCTAATGTAGGGACAAGTATTTGTAATGTAGCATATGGCTTGGTGTCAGGGCAGAGCAAGGTCTCTCCCACTGTGACCCAATATGCCACAGGGAGCTGCTCTCAAGAGATTGATACAACCTGAGCCCACCTTAAACCTGTTTGATGCATATCCACTGAACAGCATGCCAAAGAATACCTCCTGTAGTTTTCTGATCTGTTTTCCCATTTGATTGACAAAGTTATACCACTACTTTGCTAAATCCTACACTTTAGGTTTGTCATATTTTTATCTATATTAGTCTGAAAACTCAGTGCTCTTCATGTTTTTATCAGAAGGTTTTAAATGACTCATGTCGAGCCTTAGGCTTGCATATCAGATTAAGTAGCACAGCCTCAAAAATATGATATCTGTGGGAGATTTGTCATCATAAATATAATGAGGTACCTTTTCTGTTTTTCAAAGTAAATGTCAGCAGCAGAGTTAGCAGGGACACATTCTCAGCTGACATAAATAATTTTGTCAGAGTCACAATTTATATCAAAGAAGGATCTTCCTTTTAAAAGCAAATGCTTAATATTCTAATCACTTTCAAAAGCAAAAAATAAATGTAGGCCAAAACTGTCACAGCTTTTGTGAGAAAACATATTTTGTGAAAGACTTGTAGTATGGGAAATGAAACCACTTTAATTTTTTCTTTGATTGACAATGCCAAAAAAAAGAAAAAGAAAAACAAAAACCTACAAACTCCACAGAGTTTTCTATTTGGAGAACTTATTAATAAGAATACCATTACACTCCACCTAACGAAAGCTGATGACAAGTTGCATTGTATTATACATTATACTTGGTAGCAGGTAGAAGGAAATAGCATCATCCCCTAACACCCTGTTAACTTGCGGAGAGCAAAGACCTGCACATTGCGTTGTGTGATATCCTTAACAAAACCGGAAACCAACCATATTAGCATTACAGCCTGTTACTGATTAAAAACTGGGTTAGGAGAATGAGTGCTTTATTTCAGTTTCCTTTTCCAAGAAAGATGGTGTGAAATCCTACCTAAATCAAATCAACAGCAAAATTCATAGAAACAGAAATCATAGGTTGGCAATTTAGAAGAGTAAAGGATCCTTTGATATTTACTTTTTTTAGTGTCTTCAAAAGAGCAGCATTTCCAGAGACAATCATTTTACTGTTTATGTTTTTTTTTACTTCTTACTCATATCAGCAGAATTCCCAAAATTACAAGAAAGAATTGCGAGAAACAATTAAAAAACAGAATGTTGTCTTTTGGTCTCACATATGTGATTCTGTTGCAATATATGATTGCATTTCTGTTGGCAGATAGAAATGTTTTGCTACATAGGGAAGTATAGCTGATATCATAGGGATCATTTGAGAGCTATAAGAATGCTCTCTGGAGCTGACTTTTTTCTCTGTTAATAAAAACCCACACAAAGGTTTACAAAATTGTTCACCTAAAGACTTCTCCCTCTGAGGGAGACTAATTTCTAATTCCCATCTGCTTTCCATATACTCAGTCGTCTTCTTTCCTGACACCCAGTCTCAGTCTTCTTGCGTGTTCAGATCCTTTTCCAGCTTTATATACTCAGCATCCGTACCCCAAAAGTACCATTTCCCCAGCTTTGCATCTGTTTTTATTCCAAATCTTTTCCTTTGGTTCCCAGACAACTTGGATCTCCATGGATGCTCATCTATTTTCGGTAAGCTCCCCCCTCTCACGCATGACTGTTCTGCTTAGGGCTTTGCCCTCCCTTGTTCTCTTGGCCCAGTGGCTTTGCCCTGCAAGCCTTTATTTTCCCAGTCCCAGCTGTTCTTCCTCCCATCAGCTTACCTTTCAACCATCTCTAGTCCTTTTTCATTCCTGGAAATGGTTAACATTTCCAGTACACACGCTGCTGTTTTACCCTCTCACCTCTTTTGTCTGGCTATACTTGCAGAGGGGCTTCCAGCTCTCCTGACTCCCAGTCTCAGAATCCTTTTCCAGCATCACTCTGCTCACTGTGCTTTTCCATCTGTACATCCCCATTTCTTCCCAGAATCCCCTAATTCCAATTTAGCCTCACTAAGTAACAAATTTTATCCAGTGCTGAGCTACCAGATCCTGTGTCTTTGTCAAACTAGTTTATCTGTACCTAATCAAACCACAGCAATTCAACTGAACTGCTCTGCATTAACTAGTGCATCCTCATGGGGGGAGAACTGAGGGCACAAAAGACACAAATTCTCTGTTTTTAGAACTCCTACCTGCCTTGGGTCATCAGGTGGGAGAAGTCATTACATGGCTGTTGTAATTTGGTTTTAATAGCCCTGAGCTGTACTTTGATGGTGCACGTACCGTCTGGTCATGTGGGAGTCTGGAGTTCAGCTAGCTTTGACAATCTACAAAGCTTTTAGTTGCAAAACTGTGATGTACAGTTTTTTTCAAATCTTGCCTGATTTTTTAAGGACTGGCAGCAAAAGGCAAAAAAAAAAAAAAAAAAATAAAAGGCATGCGCCTGGCACAGAAACCTCTTTTGCTAAATTTAAATCCAGTTTCCGAAGCGCTGAAGCAGAAGAGCAAGACTTCTTATGCGTGGGAGCATATTTCCCCTAGACTATTTTATGACATCAGCTGGTCATTTTATCTGCTGTATTCATATAAATAAAAATTAAATAAAATCAGGCCAAAGAAACACCATAACTGGCAAATTTAATCTGGAATTACTAAAATTTGACATTGCTGCTTGTGAAATCAGGATCTAATAATGGGAAATGTCAAGTGTGAAGTGAAACTACTATCCCTGCTGATGTGAGTGACAGCTTTAAAAAGTCTGAGGATAAATTATGATCTGAGATACATCTCTAGAAATCATCTGGTTCTTACATTCAACTGATGACTGAATTTAGCACTTTGTGTATAGCAGAACTGCTTTTTAAAACTTGCTGCAGGCAGACATTATAAATTCTCTTCTTTCTAAGGCCAGATATGACCATGGTAATTACAGAATCTGACCTCATGTGTAAGAGACTGCAACAGTTTGCATACTAATTCTTATACTTTACGTAAACATCACATTTGAACAAGAAATAGCCATTAGTGTATCTAAATCCAGCTATCAATATGCAAGTTCAGCAAGGCCGTTTTGTGGGTTATATTCAAGAGGTTCAGCCTAATGGCTGTAATGACATGACTGTATCTTAGTGGGAACACACCACTAGCAAAACATTCCAATTAACAGGGGATGTACTGAGCTGAAATAAATGGTTTTAAGTGATGATCAGCCTGGTGTGAAATTATAAACTCCATTGTTAGTATCAAAATGACTAATTACAGCTCTGATGCAAAATAGCACTCAAGTTTTTAAATCTGTGGGACTAAATTGAAAATGCTTTTGGCCTTTTGCAAGACCTCCAGGGAAATATGAAAAGCGTGCAATTTTTAGCTTGCATTTTTATTTAATTGGTGCATTATTTCAGTACAAGGTATTGTATAGTATTTCTTTCCTCTTTCCCCAGTCTTTCTTTAAATTGAGTTTCCACAGGATGCCTTAATTAGGAGACCTATACTGTATATCCTCAAAAGAATTAAGAATTTCACTTCAGCTAAGTGGCAGTTTTTGACTGAGGAAAAAAAGCACAATTTAATGGGACAGAGAAAGCCAGGCTATTCAGGGGGAAATGAGAAATAGGCACAAGTTTTATGTAAGGACTTGTAATTTGTTTAGGTGGTACTATTTTCTTTATACTTTTCTAACACTGTATAGTACTAAGTTCTCTTAATTTAATTTGTACTTCTATGCAAAGTTATTCACACACATTTTAAGCCCTTTTCTTCTTTTTGCCCTACAGCTTTTATATAAAGTAAGCAAATGTTAAAAGCAGTTAAAAGCAGGCCTGGATCTGCTCCTTCCATTGATGGGTTTTAAAATTAAAGCTCTTTGAAACTTTCATGCCTGCCAGTGCTGCCCTGCAGCACTAAACCACAAGTGTGCGGAGCTGCACGCTGACAGACCAAGTCTCAAATAAGGGTGGCAGTTTTTCCACACTTGCTTAGAGTGCCCAGCCAGTGCTGAATGGAGGAAAGTAAACCACATTTTTCTTTTTAGTACAGTATGTAAATTAGTAAAGGCAGAAAATCTTGGCATTCCTGTTCTATCATACTTCACAATTGCCCTGAAAACTGAAAACATCACTTACTTACTAAATTAGTCTCTCTTTGTGAACAGATTTGAAGTGAAAAGATGCTCCTGTAATTGTGCACTACCAGGAAGTATATTATTCACTGAAACTTAATATCCTGCAAAAGACAACAATTCAAAGAATAGATTCAGCGAAGTTAGTAGAACGAGCTATGTAGCCATATTATTCACTCATTGTTTACAACGTACATTAATAGTGTAATAAAATGTACCAAAAGAAAGTTGTCAACTGTGTACTATAATGATGGGTATATTGGGCATATCTGATAAAGCTCATAAGCTTAACCAAATCCAAAAAGCTGATTTTCCTGAAATCTGTCTCCTTGAATACTTAAATCAAAATCTTGAATTCATAGATGTTTATTAGTTCCTTGTACTTTGCACAACCTCTTCTAGGATTTTAACACCTTCAAGGTGACAACAGCCGTCTTTGCTGTGAGAGCTCATGGTCAGCTTGTTCACCAGGATCCATGGGGCCTTTTCTGCAAACATCAGTGAACAGCTGTTTCACCAAGTACAGTTTTTGATTAAAGGATGTCATTAACCTCTGCTATTAGATGCATTGCTTTTATGGTGATTTTCTTTCCTTTCATTCACTCTTGATTTTAGTGCTGGTTGTTCGACCCTGAGTCTCAAAAGCATTTTTGATGTGCAAATTTCTTTTGTACCTGAGACATGACACAAGGTACCTGTGGAGAACTCTGAAAAATGAAACAAACCAGACTTCTATTTACTTTGAAAAGCACCCAGCAGCTAATGTCGTGCGGTGGAGGTGTACTGCAGTACATGTTTACTAATGGGAATGTACAGCCTTAAAGGTCTGGACAAGCCCATCAGGAACTATTGAAATATCCTTTTCTCAGACATGCAGTTTAAAAATTGCATTCAGCAGCAATACAGTAATGTTTCATGAAGTGTTTCTGTCATGCTAGTTTTAGAAGTCTGAATTGGAAATGTTTTTTCCAGTAAATTTTCAGTTTGACCATATGTCTGTGACTGTGGCAATGGCAGTGCACCTCCGTTATGCCAAACCTATACATCTTTGAGTCATTGCTTTTGTTGCCACTGGTTGTCATGTACATGTTGTTTCAGCAATGGTTTGATATCGAATATACTGACGCTACTCTGACAACAAAGTGGTGATTAATCAATATCTTGAGCACCCAGATTACTTGTCTGTACAAGCATGAGTTACCAGCACATCGTCTCTCTGACAGGAAGGGCTTTCTTAACTTTACTGGCTTCTGATAAATCTCATTCAAAGCCCACTGACTCAGTAGAAAAACTAGTAACACCTTCAGTTTTTTTTTTTTAATTAGAGATATTTGATCTTAGGAAAATTGAAAAATCCATAAAATAAGGATCATGAAACATTTCTCTCTTGTGAAAATAATTGAAATTGCAAAGGGAAATTGCAAAGTATGCACTCTTAATGTTTTATCTCTATTAAGAAAACTGGTTTTATCAATTTTAATTCAATTACTTAAATGAGTAATTTAAGTCATTTTAAGGCCTCCTGTACTTGGTGTTTCAGTTTTTTTCTTTCAGTTGAAACTAGGTGGTTACTATGAAATTAAAGACATTGCATAATTTGCATTGCCACTAGCTTTGGGAACAAATACATTATTATTAAAAAAAAAAAAATCCTGAAATATTGAACTATAAAGTAGAATAAATTCCTTATTAATTAATAAATCCTGTGTAAAAGCGGTTTTTATACTGCAAGTGTATGGAATAGGAACCACTCTGGCAGAAACAAATGAAAAAAATAGTTAATGGAGCTGTCGTTGCAATATTCAATAGTATTATGTACAATATGCAGTTTTCCAGATGTAATTCCTGTATCCTGCATGAACAGTTTCAACAAAGGGAAAGGCTTACTGATGCTAGCTTGCTTTTTCTGTCACAGTGGATTTGCAAAATGTATGCAATTGGGAAAATAGTACTGCTCTCAATGTCAGTTATGCAGACAATATATGGCAATAAATGGCATTGTCCTCCTGACACCCCTTCTGTTATTTGCACAATTATTTTCTTGGCCATCCCACTGATTTGCATGTTTATGCACAGGGCAAACAGGAGTGCATGCAGAAAGGAGGAATCAAAGCCCCTCAGTCTGAGAGAGCCTCATGTCCTGAGGTTTGACAAGTGTTGTCATGCTTTGCTTTCCAGAGTCCCTCAGGTATGGGAAAGAGTGGACCAAGCCAGTAGGAACTGAAGAGACACCATTTCTCTCCTGTCCATAAACTCACTTTTGATTGTTAGTGACCCTGTAATGTTCAAAATCAGGAAAGAGTTGCATAATTGAAATCTGCTCAAATCAGGCAAATCAGCTCAAAATACAGGCATGGAGCCCAGTAAGTTTAAAAGCCCAAGCTAATCTGTAGGTTGATTTCATTGGACTATTTGCTAAAACTCTCATATGCATGCAAATGTACATGCACACAGAACCACACTTAGAAGACTGACTCAATTTTAGATACAACTCTTTAATTAAGTACATAATAAATCATCAATCATAGAATACCCCAGTTTGGAAGGGACCTTAAAATCAGACTGCTCAAACCTTTCACGTGAAAGAGAGCCTAGATGAAGTCATCTACACTATCTGTCCAATTGCATCTTGAAGACCTCCAGTTATAATGCCTCTACTGTGCCCTTGGGGAAGCTGGTAGAGTAAATGATTGTTCCCAATGTAAAAAGTATCTTACATCGAGGTAAAACTTCTCCTGGTGCATCTCCGACCCATTGTCCCTTGTCTGCTCTTTGTGAAGAGAGAAAATCTTACAGGTTTGCTTTAAGTGGAGGAATACTGTGATGAGGTCCCTCTGATCCTTCTCTTCTCCAGGGGAAAGAGATCTAATTCCTTCAGTTAAGGGAAATTAAAAGGGAAATTAAAGAACTATATTTTCATGGAGTGTTTTAAGAACTGTTGAGTATATGATACGAGGCTCAACCCTCAGTGAGTATTCTGTGACCCCAAAATGCTATCATTGGAAGGGGTAAAGGTTTCAAACTTAAACAGGGGAAGTTTAGATTGGATATAAAGGAGTTCTTTACTGTAAGAGTGGTAAGGTACTGGAGTGGGTTGCCCAGGGAAGTTGTGAATGTTCCATCCCTGGCAGTGTTCAAGGCCAGGTTGGACAGAGCCTTAGGTGACATGGTTTAGTGTGAAGTGTCCCTGCCCATGTCAGGGGGGTTGGAACTAGATGATCTTAAGGTCCTTTCCAACCCTAACTATTCTATGATTCTATTATTCTATGCACAGAAACACTAGAGGAGACTCTCTGTTCACCCTCTCGACCATTTGCACATTGTGGGGCTTTTTTTTTCCGCGTTACAGAGCATGTAAGAGTACCTTAGTAAGTAGATGCTTGCTTGTTTGTGTATTTTTTATATGGCTAAAGAGAAGCTGTTTCTAACAAAGTCCATAGGCCTGACTCTCAGAAAAAATGGATGTAGAAAATACAGACCTGAAGTAACATACTGCGTGAGTCGAGTCCATGCCTTTTCTTCAAAGAAAACTTTGTCTTAAATCAAAATCAAAATTAGTTAATTGAAGGCCCCAAATAAATATTTCTGCAGGCTTTACAGTTTCTATATCTTCCCAAAGTGCCGTGAAAAGCGTACTTATATAATCAGCATTGTCTTACATTTTCAGTGGAAAAAGTTTGCCATCCTTGATAGCAGGAAAACTTCAAAGGCTCTGTAAATCAAATGAATAATTTGTCCAGAGGAAGTCTGTGTAAATTGGTCACATTATCTAAATGGGTCAAATGAAAAGTTAAGATCTCCCTCTCTTCTTTCTCCGGGAATAATTGGATTTACACGTCTCTCTAAATTGCTAGCCTTTTCACCAAAATGTGAGCACATTTATTTTTTATTACTTGAATGCCTGTCATGATAAATGGTTACAGGAAAGTGGCCAAAGTGATATGAGAAGGTTCAGACAGGCCAATTGTACATTTTCCTACTGTTAGCCTACGTGATATGAAGATGTCCAGTATGCCATGTAAGACTGGCTCAGTTCCACATACCTACTTTATATATGCTGACTGGATAAGATGAAAGGATCTAAGATTTTTTGTAAATCGTTCAAAGGTAAGTTAGAAGGCTTCATTAACTACACAAGTTCCTCTAGAGGACCGTCACCTCTGCATTTAGCATCTGGAGGAAGAAGAGGTAACAGAAAAATGGCACTTCAAAAAGGTTTTATTTTTCTTAAGTTTCTAATGTTTTAACAAAGGGTTTGGTTATACCTACTTCTTGCTGTTCTTACAGAAAAGGAAATGTGGATTCAGATGCTTTATTCTCTGTTATTTGTATTTTATTCTTAATTGAGCATTTATTTATAAAATTCTAAAATACTTGTATGTGTTTAAAAATTGCTTTGGTTTTCTGTGAATTAAATGCTCTCTTTTCTGATGCCAGATTTAGCAAATAAACTAATGCAAATGTGGATGTTTAATGTTAAGGCCAAAGACAATTGTTCTTATTTTCTTAGCAAATATTCAAAGTCTCTTCCTGTTGGAATGTGCAGTTCTCTTATTAATTGTTCCAGTTATCTTATGAAAAGAGCATGTAGATCTTTCCTTAGTATTCTACCTTTCAGCTGTCAAGAGAACAAAGAAGCTTCCAACTCAGAAACTTAAGTACAAAATGTAGTTCAAAATTGAAACAGTGGTAGATAAGCTTGTGCCTGTGCAGTGTGAGTTCAGACTCTTACAGCTGACCAAGAGGACTCAGTGGATGAAGTGCTCTATAGACAGATAGGAGCAGCCTCATGCTCGCAGGCCCTTGTTCTCATGGGGGACTTCAGTCACCCTGATATCTGTTGGAGGGATCGTATGGCATGGCACAAGCAGTCCAGGAAGTTCCTCAATTGTGTGGAAGACAGCTTCCTTCTGCAAGTAATAGAGGAGCCGACAAGGAGAGTCGCTGTTCTTGACCTCGTGCTCACCAACAGGGAAGGACTGGTTGGAAATGTGATGCTCCAGGGCAGCCTTGATTGCAGCAATCATGAGATGATCGAATTCGAGATGGTCAGGACAGTGAGAAGAGCGTGCAGCAAGCTCACTGCCCTGGACTTCAAGAGAGCAAACTTTGGCCTCTTCAGGAGCCTTCTCTCTCCCCATGATGGGATATAGCCCTAGACGGTAGGGGGGCCCAAGACTGTTGGTTGATATTCAAGGATCACCTGCTGCATGCTCAGGAGTGATACATCCCTACTAGAAGGAAGTGTGGCAGGAGGGCCAGGAGACCCCCTTGGATGGATAAGGAGCTGCTGAGGAAAATTTGAAGAAAAAAGAGGCTTATAAAAGGTGGAAGCAAGGACAGGTGGCCTGGGAAGAATACAGGGATGTTGTCTGGGAAGCCAGGGACCAGGTTAGGAAAGCTAAGGCCCACTTAGAATTAAACTTGGCTAGGGATGTTAAAGATAACAGGAAAGGATTCTATAGGTACACTGCAAATAAAAGACAGACTAGGGACAACGTGAGCCCTCTCCAGAAGCTATCGGGAGAACTGGCTACCCTGGATTTGGAGAAGGCTGAGCTTCTTAATGACTGCTTTGCCTCAGTCTTCACCGGCGAATGCTCTGACCACACCACCCAAGTCTTGGAAGGCAGATGCAGGGACTGTGAGAATGAAGAACCTGTGCCCACTGTAGGAGAGGATCAGGTTCGAGACCATCTTAAGAACCTGAATGTATACAAGTCCATGGGACCTGATGAAATCTGTCTGCGGGTCCTGAAGGAGCTGGCAAATGAAGTTGCTGAGCCACTGTCCATCACAGTTGAAAAATCATGGTAGTAAGGTGGAGTTCCCGACGACTGGGAAAAAAGAAATATAACACCCATGTTCAAGAAAGGGAAAATGGATGAGCCAGGGAACTACAGACCAGTCAGCCTCACCTCTGTGCCTGGTAACATCTTGGAGAGGATTCTCCTGGAAGGCATGCTGAGGCACATGAAAAACAACAAGGTGGTTGGTGACAGCCAGCATGGCTTCACTAA
>JAOEHX010065880.1:0-25191 GCA_025448015.1 Bolborhynchus lineola | reverse complement strand
CCGCTCCTTCCCCCTCTTCCTCCTCCTCGTGCGCCCCGTCCCCGGCATGCCCGCGCCGCTGCCCCCCACCGAGCTGTACGCCTCGGAGCGGGCGGTGGTGCTGCTGTCCTGCGCCCTGTCCTTCCTGGGCTCCAGCCTCCTCGTGTGCACCCATGCGCTGTGGCCCGAGCTGCGGACGCGGCCCCGCCAGCTCCTGCTCTACCTGTCGCTGGCGGACCTCCTCTCGGCTCTCTCGTACTTCTATGGGGTGCTGCAGGACTTCGACAGGACCTCGTGGGACTGCGTGCTCCAGGGCGCTCTGTCCACCTTCTCCAACACCAGCTCCTTCTTCTGGACCATGGCCATTGCTGTCTACCTCTACATCACCATTGTGAGGGGCTCGCCCACCGGCACAAGCTTGCTCTGCTGCTTTCATGTCATGAGGTGGGTGCTGCTCCTATGAGGGACCCCTCAGTCTCTCACTGAACCCTCTGTGATGAAGAGCTTAGATGGATGCTGGGGTCACCTCTCTTCCTTTAAGGAAAGTCTGCCGCTCTCAAGTTCCCTTTAAACGGGGGGTTTGCTGTCGTTTAACCTTAATTCCCCCCTCCCCAGGTAAAGAAATGAGATGTAGAAGAGCTAAAAGCGTTTTGCTTAAGGTCGCATAGAATAACTTCTGGCAAGATGGAACCGCTCTGAAAACCCCCGCTTCTGCTTTCCCTCTACAATCTGCTCTTGCATCCTAGAAATAGGATCATGAATCTTGTGTCTGCAATACCTGCCTGCTGCTGCCAGAATTCCTGCGTCTGAGCTCTGTTTCCTGGGATCCCGACTTCCCCGTGTCCGCCTGCTCTGTTGATCCTCCCCCTTTCCCCGGGCAGGTTGCTGTAATTCAATACACCGAGCAGCAGAACGCAGCCCGCGAGGCAGGAGGCTGCTAGCGAAGCACGCCGAAGGTTGTTTTGGCAGGTTTGAAGGCAAGGCAGACCAGACCACAATGCAGCTTTATGTCCAAGGTTTCTGCTCTTCAGCAAGCTGTGTTTTCCACATCATGTTTAGTAAAAGCTTTCATTATGCAATTGGAGCTTGGGGAATCATGTGCTACCTCCACGCTGGGCAAAACAGTGATCCTTTAGTCCTCTGGGCTGCCAAGCTAATGCAAGAAATGGTGAGAGGGGTGATCCAAGGAGAAAACAGTCACGGCGAGTGCTGAGTTTCCTTTGGTTTCTTAGGCAAATATTTGTCAGCTTTTATTTTCAAGCGGCATCATTTGGGAGATGACTGAATTAGAGCTGAGACCACGTAAAGGTGGACCAGAAACAGCCATTAAGCCTAAGCGTGAATCAGGGAGGAGCCTGATTCCTGCCCTACCTGTTCTAACTGCCTGACAGCGATGTCTGTGTGTGAGGTGATGGCACATTCGGGAGCACTGAGCTACTGGTGAAGTGAAACAAGATGCAGTGGAACAGTGGCGTTTGTTGTGCTATGCCAAGTGAATAGAGTTGCACTATAGGAGCCATGGAGAGGATGGAGTGCCTGTAAAGAGCCACATTTTGCTTAAGGAACAGGAAAAGGAGTCTGAGCAATTTGTGGGAATGCTGTTTACAGGCTCCATCAAAGAGTTGATTCAAATCTGGCCTGCTTGTGATTTTCCTGCCTGCTAATCTCTTGTTGTGTGGCCTTCATCTGTGCTTTAACTTCTCCATCTGGTTTAACGCATCTCGGCCTCCTCGTCTGCAGTGTGCGCACAGAAATGGGCACAATCACTGAAATAATGTTGGCTGTAATCTGTTCTCTCCTCAGGCTGGGAGATTGCTCTGACCCTGCGATAGAGAGGAAGGAAGAGTTCAACTGAACTTCCTCTGGGGCAATTTGCTAGGCTTATTTTCAGGTCTTTGCGGTAGAAATAAAGTGCCATCTTCTGCTCTTGATATTGATCAGCTCCATTTGCCCTGTTTAAGGGGAATTAGGGATAGTTCTCACCGAAGCCCCGTTGCTGGGTGGCTCTTCATAACTGACTCCCATTCTGTGCAGAGCCAGTGGTTAAAGCTTCTTCTTGCTTTATGACCTGTATGAAGAGCCAAACAAGTGAAGACCTGTTTTCTGCCCATCCCCTTGTGACACATCTTTAATCATTACCTGAGAACTCGGTCATAAAAACACATTCTGGCCATGATGCTTGGAGGTGGCTCCTCACACTTTTCAGTGCTTCAAAGTCCTACTGGCTACCTGAGGTGCTCCTCTAGTACCATGTGCATAAGAACTGCTGCAACTGATTCTAGCTCATGCATTCATTGCAGTAGGTAGGTGAGACCTGACTAAGGCAACAGGAAAGGTGACAAAGGGTTGATGATTTAAGGATTTGAAGATGTTTCCAGTACTCCTGTAGAGACCACAACCTGGATTTCCTCCCCCTTGCTTCATAGGTTGCTAATGTCATCATGCAGTGACCACTGAGTGATTCCAAGACACTTCTGGAAGGAATTAAAGTTAGGATGGAGCTGAAATGCATATTTCCTATTCTTCACACGTAGTTACTCATGAGGGGCAAGTGTTGGTAACAGCAAATATTTCTTTAGTGTTGAGTAAAACCAGAGGCTGTTCTTCAGCCAAGTGGAGCAACTATAAATATATGTTGGAAGTCAGTACCTGAAGTTTTTTTTTTTAGGGAAATTAGGATGTCACACTGGATCAAACCTGCCAAACAGGTTTATTCCTGCCACAAGGCATCCACCTAGTCTACAGCTGCAGCAGAGAGCTACAGGCTCTGTTTTGGCTCTAAACCTGTGGAGCTCAGGTGACCTTTGGAAACAGGCCTGCAGTTAGCTTGGGAAATATTGATGTGGTCGTAAGGGGTGAGTGCTGGTATCCAGAGCCTCAGTTCCCGGGCTCCCTCACTGCCCCTGGATTTCGAGATACCAAGTAGCATTTGCTTGGGTAATGTCATCTTTGCTGTGGGAGCAGCTGATCCAAAGTCAGGGTGAAGATGCACCAGAACCCACCTAGGGATTGTGTCTTGCTTTGGTTTTGATAGCAGTTGCTATTGCTTTCAGCCTCTGGAGTATTTGCCCTTAGTGGTCAGGCTACACAGGTGGTTATAGGTATATATGGTGTATATATATGTATGTGCTTATGTGTTTACTTAAATATTCCACTTAAATATGCTTATATATGCATTTATAACTGCATATATTTGCATGCATATCAATGGGCTACTTGGGAATGCTTTCATGTTCTCCTGTACTTACTGTACACCTGAGCCGTCAGTGCACTGCCTCATGCATGGCTGTGCCAGTGCCAACTTTCAGGTCTGGACCTGTGTCCCTACATAAGAAATTTGCTGTGGCTTTAGCATTTAGGTCACAAAAGCTTTTTGGTCAGGCAAACCAAAGGGTGAGCTACTGCCCATGCCTTAGCCTTGAAGTGCTTGCCTGCTTCTCTGGGAGGATTCTCTGTTGGCACCAGGAAGCTGTTTAATGATTAGGGATCAAAAGTTACCTTGGAGCAGCATTGGCCTGGGGTTCTGCTCACAACGCACTAAAAGCTCGGCCCTGAACCTGGCTGTTATATCCAGAAGGCTGATTTTTGTCTCTTTACAGGGTTAAAATGCCCATCCCAGAAGGAGTTGCCTGCAGGCTGCCTGGTCGGATGCACAGATTCTTCTCCAACCTGTGCAGGCAGGTGACAGCAAATCCCCCTGTGTGTAAGAGCCTCTGGGGGGAAGAAAATAGAGCAGCTGTGCAGCATAAATCAAAATGTGCTATTAAGCAATCTGACCCAGGCACACTGAGGGCAAGAAAGCCGGCACAACTTGAGAGGTCCGCTGCTATAGGTTAAGGGTCCTTGTCATGCCTTGTATAAATGCATCCTTAGTGTTAATAGAATCATTTAGGTTGGAAAGACCTTTAAGATCAAGTCCAAATGGTGACAATGTGGAAAGATAGGATAAGTTGCATGTGTTTTCATTAATAGATTGCTGGGGGCTGTATTAGGGAAATAAGTACTGTTTTATCTGTCTCAGAGATGGCATTGCCAGCCTCTTTACAGAGACACAAGCAGTCTTCCCTTCTTTCCCGCACTGACTGTGCTTAGATCCAAGCTGCTTTTGAGAGGCCCAGCCTGTATAATTGCACTGCCTTCGGGCTCTGAGTAAAGTTTCGCTCTCTTTTTGTTACCCTGGATCCTTTTTATCCCAGTCTTTACATATGCCTTGGGTCTAAACGATGGTGATTCTTCTGTTGATGGGTGTAAAGCACTGGTATTTCCCAGTCCTTGGGAATCTGTCATTTAGGGGTTCTTAAGAACTACGAAATCACAGTCTCAGTTCTCTTTTCCAGTTATCCAAAACAGAGCTGAAGAACCCCCCTGCAGTGCCTCACTAGTTTCTAGCTTCTAACTTCACTCTGAGTTTGGAATCCCTTGTCCCCGGTGCTGGTTGTGCCATCTGATCCCAATACACTGTTTCAGTGAAAATTAGCCTGATGTGTGGCAGTTTGCTTCCACATTCTTCCTTTTACTGGCTGCATGACTGAGGATTTGAAGTCCCTTGCCTAGTGGTCCCTTCTGTCCTACTGCAGCCTCTCTCACTGGGGCTGCTCATACTTACACTGTTCCCTTTTATATCCATGCACAGCAATTTGCCCTGGTTTATCTTCTCATTTAATTCTCTCAGTAGCAGGTTGCTGTGGAGATCATTATGCAGGTAAATTAGGTTCTTAATACACTGCCTTTTTCTTGGTGCTGGCCTCCCTTGTGCCTGAGTGCCTTAATATGGTTTCTTTAAGGAGGTGCCAGTTCTCTTGATTTCTTTCAGTGGTCGCTTGCACCAAGTGCACTGAAATGGGAACGTCTGTGCATTTGTACTGCTTCTTTGCAGGCAAATCTCCATTTTCTACCGAGATGAGTCTTCAACTGTGCAGGAACGTCCATGGTGGTGATGGTTGGAATGCCTGCAGAAAGCCTGCTCTGATAATAGCAAGGGGAGAGCTTCCTGCAGCAGAACTGTCCTTACATACCATTGCTGGTTTGGATGAGCCCTGGCTGTTCCGACCGAGCGCTGAAACAAAGTGTTCTAACCATGCTAAAAGGCTGACTCTGTTGGGGGCTTTTTCAGCGCTGTATTTGTATTCGGGGTGTTGTTATGAGTATGTGAACTCAGACCTTATTTCAGAGCAGGAAATGGGGTATTTCTGAAACCACTCGGGATTATCTGCGACTTTGCTGTTGGGCTGTGGCATTTCGGACAATCTGGTCTAAGCAACTGCTCTTTGCCTGCATAGGCTGCTGCACTGAGGCTGGGTTTAGGGGGAAGATCCTTTCCATGCAGCTGCTCCAGGCTGTCAGCGGAATGCAAGTGTGAACCAGGAAGGTAATAGGAGCAATACAGTAATGGCTTTGTTGTCTTCGGAGAGACCCCGAGGGTTGTGCTGGAGGCTCAGTGAGCACTTTGTGAAGCATTTGTGTGCTCGTTGAAGAAATATCCCTTGTCCCACTTAGAGCTCCACAGCACCTTCCCCTGGGGATGAACACGGAAGGGCAGGTGATGCACCCGCTGGATGCAGGGCAGTGTTTCAGGTGCGGGTTAATGGGTGATTGTACATCCCAGGCCTGTAAAGCTCTGGCTATGAAGAGCACCCAGGAAAGGGCTGAGTGGCAAATTCCTCATGGGATTTTGTGGGCAGCCCAAGCTGCCCCGTGGTTTGATTCATGTTTCTCACCAGTTCTTTCTCTTCTGAATGCTTCCCTATATTTGCCTCTGCTGTCAAGAGAGAAGCCAAAGTCAGAGCAGAGCTCCAGACAATGTGGGCATGGCTCCTCATTGCTTTCTTGGCTCTTTGCTCTTAGTGCCAGTGCTTTTCCTTGGGAAGAAACCTGCCCTTGGTCCTTCAGAAATTATCCTTTTGCTCACTATTATATTGACTACACCCTTATTTAAAACCAAACCCCACTGATGGAATGAAGTTGGGTATTTCTTTGTGTGGGGGATCTTTGTGTGAAGTCTCACTTAGGAATCGGAGTGTGAGATTTGGTTGCTTGCGGGCTGAATGCTCTGAATCAGCCAGATTGCTCATGAATGGCTGGGTCCTACAGGATGGTCACATCATAAGGTGCTCTGCCATTGCCACATCCTCAACCTGTATCCTGGAGAGAATGTCTGATGAAGAACCCCTTGGTCTGCCACCCACTTCCCGTGAGGTGTGGAGGGACTGAAGTGAGTTTGTTCTTGGCCTAACCTTGCTCTTCGTGTTCTTTCCTCAGCTGGGGAATCCCCCTTGGCATTACAGTGGCGGCTGTTGCTCTGAAGAAGATTGGCTATGATGCCTCCAACGTTTCTGTGGGCTGGTGCTGGGTCAACTTGGATGCAGAGGATCGGGTCTTGTGGATGCTGCTAACGGGGAAAGTGTGGGAGATACTGGCCTATGTGACTTTGCCAGTGCTCTACCTGCTCATCAAGAAGCACATTAACAGAGCGGTGAGTCTTTTGCTTTTTCCACCTTGCTGTGTGATTCTGGCCTCCCATGCTCTGAAGGTTTCACTTCATGTTTAGCAGCTCCACAGGCAGGAATTGCTTCGTGCACCGCTGAAATGCACCCAGTGCTGTGGGAGAAGCAGCACACCTGATTGAGCAGCCTCCAGCATTGCTGCGCAGAGACTTAGCGCAGGGGCTTAAAAGGGAAAACTTGCAGGGGTTGGAATGTACAGGAGTGAAATGTAAGAGTTGGAACAGGATATGAGGGACAAAAGTCAGCTTTGATCGGTCATCCACGGTTCCGACCCTGATTTAGCATACGGCTGTATCTAACCTCAGTCAGTTTAGGATCGCTAATGATGGTTTGAGGGTTTTAATACCCGTTTTGTCCTAGCAGCATAAAGCACCCTGTGGGAGTCTGGGCACTGTATAGCTTTGGGCACTGTATAGCTTTGGGCACTATAAGCACACACAGTACAGGAAGACACCCTGCCTAGGGAGTTTCAGAATCCAGAGGCTTATTTGCTGCTACTCCATGTGAACACAAAGAATCCAGGCATTTAGGACAACATTAGAGAAATCTCGGTTGGTGGTGGCAGGAGGAAATGCATCCAGAGGTGCCTTTTCCTTTCAGTTGTACTGGGAGAAAGGCTGCACCACATCTGGATGGACGTCCTGGAGAAAGCTGCCCCTGCAAACCCGCTCGGTGTGCTGAAGCCGTAGGGATAAACACGAGTCCTAAGGGTCCTGGAAAGGGGCGTTGCGAAGGGTTTGCTTGTGCCTGTCACCACCTGACCCACATGGCCCGGGACACCGTGTTCCAGAGCTGTCAAAGATAGCAGCGTGACCGCAGGGAAAGCTGAGCTGCACCTGGCCAGGCTCAGCCTCCTGCTCTGCCAGGGATTCCATCGCGCCGGGCTCACCCTTCCCTGCTCCAGCCATGACCCTCTCACATGGTGCTGAGTGCCGGCAGTTGTCCCTGAACAGGGGGTCTGAGGGCTGGAGCAGCAGCACACAGCAATTACGGAGTGGGGCATCTCTCTTACAGATGGTTTGGGTTGAAGGGAGCTTAAACTCATCCAGTTCCAACCCCCTGCCACAGGCAGGGACACCTTCCACTGGAGCAGCCTGCTCCAAGCCCTGTCCAACCTGGTCTTGAATCATCAGCCTGGCCTTGAATCATCACTAGGAATTCTGCCAAGCCTGGGAGCCTGCTTCCTGAGTCTTTTCACTGGCAGGAGGTCTCCCACTTCCAAGGAAGAGCGACAGACAGCCAGGGCTGGGTTTGGGCTGTGTGAAGAGTATGAATAGCTGAAGTGGGTTCTGCAGTAGTGCAGGAGAAATTATGGCAGTAGCTGTCACAGGGGACACGTGCAGGAGGCTTTCCAAATGGAAAACACTGTATGGGAGTGGATGGGAAGCTGCACCGAAAGCCCCCAGTAGGGTTTGGTTCAGGTCACTGACTCCCTGCAGTGTTGTTGTACAGCTCTGTTCTGGAGGAAGGGAAGTGTCAGGACTGGGAGTACTCGAGTGAAGGAGGATGCTGTGCATCAAAGCTGTGTGTGCTCTGTAGCCCTGGGCTTGGGGGAATGGTTTTCTGCGGGTCAGCTATGCTGACATTTCATCCCTTCACCCACAGTAACACCTTGATACTCAGCACTGTGTGTCCCAGCGCCTGCTCTCTGTGCTGTGTTGATCTGCCCTCCCCATCCAGGAGCCTGAGAGGATCCAATGGTTTCTATGGCTCTTCAGGCCACAGATCCCTGCATGCACTGGTATAGATATTGCTGGCTTGTCCAGATCTATGGAAGCCAATTGGTAACAGAATATAGTCAGAAATTCAGGCAGCAAACTGAAGGATTGGTTCACATGGGCATAAATTCCTTGTGGAAGCTGCTGGCTGTGGTGAAGACTCAAGAGATTGAGATGGATGAGCCAGGCTTCTCCCCATATGTATCTATATCTGTATATCTGTATCTATATCTATATATTGCTGTCCCAGGAAAACTGTTTTCTGGAGCACCACATACTTTATTCTTACACAGTTATAACCTGGTTTCTTGGCAACTCCATAGTGATGTTTGTCAATATAAAGCTTTAGTGGGATTCTGATAAGTGCCGGATATCCTTTGTTTGCTGCTCTATGGCTTCAGCAGGAATGTTTGCATTAGCAAGGGCAGAATGTGGCTAAAAGCTGGTGCTCATGAGCGTGTCCCTGTTAACTTCCCATGAGACGCAGAGATTTCATTTGTTTTGGAAAGGGTCCCTGGAGCTGAATGTCCAATGTAGCTTTTTGTTCATGTTTTTGTCTCTCTCCCACCCTCCATGGAAGCATGCAGCTCTCTCAGAGTATCGCCCCATTCTCTCAAGAGCACCTGCATTTCAGCCCCAGACTTCCATAGCAGATAAGAAGTTGATTCTCATCCCTGTCATCTTTATCATCCTCCGCGTCTGGAGCACTGTGCGCTTCATTCTGACCCTCTGTAACTCCCCTGCAGTGCAAAATTCAGTCCTGGTTGTCCTGCATGTAAGTATTTGCCAGGAAATGCATTGGAAGGAGGATCTGGGAGGGAGATGAGGCTTTGTTGCTCTTAATACCGTTCTTATAGAGGCAGGATGCAGCCCGTACTGGCTGATGCTGTTGGCAAGCGCTGGTCGGGATGCTCAGCAGCAGCTATTTCAGCAGCATCTAGTGGCTACAGACAATAACTGCAGTAGGAGTTAAAGGCTTGCAGGAAAAGCCGCTCAGACCAGAGATGCCGGGTATCCATCCTTCAGCGGGGGCTGTAGAACCCCCCAGTTGGTCTGCTTTGGGTGCCAGGTTGATCTTTCTGGACCTGTTCTTCTCACTTAGGTGGAAGCTGCTGTCGGTTGGGCAGCGCTGTAGCTGGTCTGACGCCGTGTTTGCTCTTCTCCTGGGGGGTACCTATAGGAATAGTGCTGGTTAATTCCTTTCTTGCCCTTGCAGGGAATTGGGAACACGTTCCAAGGAGGTGCCAACTGCATCATGTTTGTCCTCTGTACGCGGGTGGTCCGGACTCGGCTCTTCTCCTACATTTGCTGTTGCCGCTATGATGAGTTGGATTGGCCTTTGAGACGATCAGACAGCAGCCGGCAGTGCCCAGAGCCCCCCAGGAACAAGGATGTGCCTGACCCTGAGAGGACCAAGCCCCTGCTCTCCAGCACCTGAGCCTGGGCTGCCTGCATCTCAGTGCTGGTTCTTCTTTCTTGGTAAAAACCCAGTGTGAGTCTTTTCCTCCTGCCCTGCCTTGGTGATAGGAGGGGTAGGGAACGGCCACCAGTGAGCACTTGACAGAGAGGTAGGTTTCTGCTTTGGGGGTCCCTGTCTGACTCCCCAGCAGTTCCCCATCATGCTCCTTTGGGTGAAACCATTTATAGAACTGATCCATCCCCTTCCATGTGAGCTGGGGCACTGCCTGTTACTCAAGCCTGTAAAATGAGGAAATAGGCTGCAGTGGTGTCTGGCCACAAGGACAGGACACCAGTGACAACGCAAGAGGAATTAGTGTCTCCTTCTGATGTCAAATACCGGGCACGCATGTGTTTCTTCAGGGCTACACAGGATTTAGTGCCCCAAGTGTTCCTCGTAAGGTAATGCAATCCCTGCTGCTGATCACCATGGAGAGAAAACAGAGGGTAAGGGATTCATCCAGGCTTCTGCAGAAGATCTGTAGGGGCAAAAACTTGACAGCAGCTCTCCATCATTTCAGGTACAAGATAGGACGCTGATGTCCTTGCATTGGTGCAGGTGTGTAAGCACACAACTGGTTCTTGTCCTCCCAGAACATGAAATCTTCCCCCAGAAAAGGATTTTTAAATGAATTGACCATTCCTTTTCATTTGTATAGCGAGTTCTTGCAAAAAGAACAGGAGCCTCATGAGCTTTTTCTAACAGCATCAGGGCAGTTAAATGATACAGCCATCCCATGGGACTATAGGCAGAGGTGAATCCCGTTGTTTCCTGCATTGAAGACTTGGTGTTAACTTTATTATTATCTTAAATACGTTAAGCCCCTTGCACACTGTGCAAACACGGGAAGGTGGAGTTCTCAAAAGCTCATTGGCCCATTTCATGGGGCTGTAAAGGAGCTCCACTCCTCATCATCCCTCGACTCTAGCAAGGATAGATGCAAGCATCTTATTCCTGGCATAGATGGCTTCAAGAGGGTTTGTTCTTCCATTCAAAAGGCTGTTTTAAACTTCCAAATGCTGAGCAGCGACCCTGGGAGCTTCACCTTAGGTTCATCTCCTGTGGCTTGGAAAGAGGAGCTGTGTTTAAAACTTGCAGGATCATAAATCTTGACCTCTATGAGGCTCAGAATTGTGCTGTGTTCAGTGTTTTGGAGCCAGGCCTGAGAAGAGGAAGTGAAATTGTCCCCAACCTAAGGGAAAACAAAGTAAAGCACCACAAATGCACACGCACATGCCCCAAAAGACAGGAAAACAAGGCTGAGGCTGGAGTACCCGGCTGTTTTAGGAATGGGTCCATCGTGCCCGGTTTTAGCTGTTGGCTTGAGCTAAATGATGGATTTTAACTGTGGATTTTAACTGTGTTTCCTTTTGGGCAGGTGCAGGATCATCCCAGAGACCCACAGAGGGAGCTCAAGCCTGGGGAGAAGCATGGCTGGAGTGGCTGAGCAAAGGGAAGAGGTCCTGCTCCTCCTTGGCATTGGATACCAGCTGCTTTGGTCTTGAACTTTGCTCAGGGTCCCCTGGCAGATCCCGCTTGGCTCCAACTTCCCGGTTCTGTTCCCTCCTCCACTATAAATCTTACATTTGTTCGGGGTTTTGCTTTTCTGTCTGACAAAGCAAATGCACTGTGAGCTGTGGGTGACCAATATCATGGTGACAGGAAAGCCCTAATAGCTGCTGAGTAGGATTGTTCTAGGCATGGATTTCAGTCCTAATCCATGAGGTCTTCCAGGGAGCTCCAGCCTGGCTCCTGTTCCTCACTTGAATGTGGACAATAGCGTGCAAACGTGTTTGTGTTGTGGCGGTGATGGGTAGCTCCTCTCGATGGTTTGTTCCTCCTCCTTGGTGATTAGGGGTTGTCATCCTCAGGGTTTATGGTGGCAGCATGGTTGCTGCCTCCAGAGGAGAGCTGAGCTCTGCAGCCCCCCTTGGTGCTCAGGGATATGTGGATGTACACCCCAGCCTCCAGCAAGGTCAGCCGTCACCAGTGGCTGGATGGTGCCTGGTGCCTGTGCTTCAGTCTGTTCTTGCTTCGGGAGTGATGTATCGGAGCTGGGGAGGGGATGGGGATCTGTTTGCTGTTTGGAGACAGTGTTTGACCTTATTTACAGCTCCTCACTGGCTTGGTTTTTAAGGATTTTCTCCAACTTTTACAAAATAAAGTTGTGTTTCTTTACCAAGCTGTTGTTCGAGCACGTTGTGATGGGTCTCAGCACCTTGGGCAATTCGGATGGGAAGCTGTTGCAAGATCTTCCTTCAGGTTTCTTTTATGTCTACGTTAAGGACTAAGGACAGCAAATATCTTCTACTATTTGTAGATCTGTTTCTCTTCCTGTCTTTCATATGTGTATTTCCTCTTAGTCCAAGTTATCTTCCAAAAGCAAGGAAAGCTGTGCATGTGTGCCCTTGTTCATTCCCCAGGCACAAGTTGGTTAGAAGGTGGTGAGTTCAGCCCTCTCTGATACATGCTATCAGTAGTATTATACTACTTATCAGTACTGTTGATACTGAGTCATTGCAAAATCCTGTTCTCCTTTTCTTCCCTTCTGCCCAAGAATTGAGTCTGAATGTGCCACGTGGTCCTGGAGTGCGAGGAGTGAACCAAGATGGTTCTTCCCAAGAACTGAATCTGTGCCAGATGATTCCTGGAGCTCTAGGAGTGAACCAGGCTCTGTAGTATGGGAGGATTTGGGCAATGTCGGTTTTACTTTAAAACCTCAAAGTTGTGTTTAATGAACCATGTATTTGTAAGGAAAGATTAAATCTTCTTGTCGATAAAGAAGAGAACATCGTAGGAAAGTGATGTCTGATTGTGCCACTATAATAACCTCTTCCTATCATGAAGAACAATCACAGAGATAACACAGAGTACTCTAATGCTGCCAAACCTAATGTTTATATTGAGGGTTGCATAATACAAGTGACTCCTGCTACTCCAAGGCAGTGACAATGTCTGCTGTGTTCCACTGAATTCCAAGTATCTTGTATGCATGACCCTGTAGGGAGCCACAGAAATCAGTGCAGAGTGGCAGGAGCTGGCCAAAGCCAGGTCTTGGCTGGCACAGCCGATGTTCCTGTCCTGCATAAGGAAATGAACTCGGTAAGGTCTGAGAGGTCAGGGTGGGTATTTTGGCAGTCAGGTGCTCCTGTTGAAGAAGGTGCACATGGAGATTTAATATCCAAGCATTCCAACCCTTCCTGAAACGTCTTGTGGGTGATGCAACCCTGCCTAAAGAAAAAGGGCCACAGTTCCCAAACCAACTTGTCAGATCATGGTATGGTAAGTGGACAGACCTGTCTGATCCTTTGGTTTTCATTCTGGGGATGTGTCTGGGTAGCTGAGATGGTCGTAGAGGGCAGCCATGGAAAAGGAAGGAGGTTAGCAGGCCATTGTCCTTGTGCAGTGAAAATAGGGTCTCATTTACTACTTAGCTCCAGAGCCTCATGTCTGCTACTGTTTACTTGCAGCTGTGCTTATTTATCCAGCAACCCCCTTTCCTATTGCTGGGGGAACAGGCTGCCTTATCCACTTATTGCTTGTTTATCTTGAAAGCCTTTTATGCAGCTGATAAAGCAGTATCTGTATCTGCCTTATTTGTAGGCAAACAACGTGTAAGTTATACTATCGTTTCACCTTGAGGCCCCAGTTGTAGCTCAGCACTGCACCTGGGTTTTGAAATAGCCTTGACTGAACATGCAATTCCTTCCCAAAATGAGGGTGAAAGGGCTGCTAATGGCTCTCTCTTGGCTATGTACTGTGCGATGTGTCCTAATTAGTCTCCTTATCAGAAGCATGGCAATCAGCACACTGCAGCGTGTCCAGCTCCTATCTAACTTTTCTATAGCTCGCTGCTGATGTTCTCCAGCAGATTCATTGTCGTGGTATCCAGGAATCCCCTCCTAACTGTTCTTGCCAAAGAATCAGGGTTTCATGGGATCCAGCCTTGAGCACAGACAGTTGGGCTGAGTCTAAACAGTTCGCTGTACACATGCATGGGAGCCCTCACCACGTGGTGAATAAGCTCAAAGCAGAGAAGGTACAGACCTGAGTTAATGTCTTAAGGTAAATGCACTCTGAGGTGAGGAGCAGATGTAAGAAGCTTAATATGTGCTGTAGCTGAAGTTGGAAATGTGCTGGGATAATACCTGTAGCATGGGCTCTTTGGTTGCTGGCTCTGTTCTTTGCCCAGGTCCCGCAGGATCTCAGCTCTTGAAGAATTTGTATTCCTGCAATTGCTTTGACAGTGTAAGAAGTTCATTCACCATCCTGGCTTCCTTCACTGATCTCTTCCAAGATCATCTAGTGCCAATTACTACCTTATGGGTGGTGTTACCAGATTCTTCCTGTGACATGCAAATATTTAAGCTATTCTGCTGCCATAAGCAAATATTTACTCTGGTGAAGGATTTCTGAGGGCAAACACCCATGTCCTGTTCCATTTCTCTGTGTGTCAAGATTATCTCTTCAAGGTCAAGGGTTTAAAGACATGATAGAGAGTTCTCCTTCCTTGTAATTACGCAGTGTTTATAGTGGCTGATACTCAGTAATTGGTCTGGTCATTCTGCCAAGAACTCCCATAGGAATGATGTTGTCTTTAAAGTACAGGAATTCCATGTAAGGAATTTGTCCTCCTCACGATGTCCCCACCCCTTTGGCAGAATATTTTGCTTTCCATTTTCCCTTTTCTGGCCAAAGAGCTGTGAAAGTGAGAACTAAGCCAGTTACTGAGCGAGCTATGGCCTGTCCCATTTGTTTTGGGGTGCTTTGAGCAGCATTTGAAGGCAGCATGGGGAAAGCTGAGCTTGGAGCATCTTGGTTAGTGCTGGCTAGCTCCATCCTCCCAGTGGGAATGCAGAGGTAGATGAGCTATGGGTGAAATGAATGTTCAGTTCTGTTTAGCTAAGGCACCATGCAGTAGTGGGAACTGAGCAGCAGGAGTGATGCCTGAAAGACTCAGGAATGCTCTTGAGGTGTGATCTGCTGTCAAGATATCCCAGCAAACGTTGCCCTTGGGGATAACAAGGTGCCATAAAAGTCAGATACAATAAAAACCAAATGACAACAAATCTAAGGACTCAGTTCCACCGCCCTGAGAGCACCAGGGCTCTGTTCCCCTTCCTATTTTTAGCACAGGATGCTTTCACCTGGAGGAAGGGAGGCTGCAGCCAGTCAAAGAATGCATGCAAGGCACATGAACAACTGGCTGCTAAAGATAGATGGGCCAATAATAACGAGGTTTGGCCCCAGTTTCTCCAGCTGCTGGAGGTATCTGTGAACTTTGCATTTCTCTGATACACTCTGGAAACTTTAGTCAATTATTAACCAAGTCCTGTTCTGTTCAAAGTACTCTCATAATGCAGGGGGTTAATACTAAGCCAGCAACACGTGGCATAGCTGGCATTAGAGGGAAAGGAACTAATGTGCTTTGGTGGGAAAGCTACGTTCTGTGAGCTGTCAAAAACCAATCTGAAGGGAAGAACCTGTTCTCTGTGTACTGCAAAAGTGCCCTGAGCAAGTTGGTCTGTGCAAGGTACGACAATAAGCAGTATTTTGGCACAAGGGCAGAGGTGCAATGGAAGGCTGCAGAAGGGTTAACACAGTCTGATGCTGTGGCCCATGGCAAACATCCTCTCTGTTGCCAGGGGCCCCATAGAATGCCCCATTTTCCATTTCGCAAGGATTGCCAGGCAGCCTCTCCACAGCTGCAGCAGCTCTATTGCTCTAGACTCCTCTGTGTATATATAGCTGCAGGAAACAGCTGCTTTTGCAATAGGTCTGCCCCTTCTAGTGGGGTAGAGGAGCCTTTTTCCCTGTAGCCAGGCAGGACATCTGTTTTGAGCAGGGTCTGGCAGCAGAATACCTGACCCAACAGTGACGGGCTCGAACGAGGAGAAAGAAAGAGAAGTCACGAGGGAGTCACGCAGAGGAAGGGAATGATCAGAAAAGAGCAACAAGTCACTTCAACTGCTAGAGCCTGCCTTTGATTGGATGTTATCTGCGAAGTCAGAGGGGGATTGTCTGCGCAGGGCGTTCCTATCTGCTTCCTGGTCTGTTTGGGCTATAAAAGCCTGTGCTCGGTGGCCGTCGCTCAAACACCAAAATGAAGTTGAAAGGAGAGAAGCAGAGCTCTGCCAGCAATGAAGGCTCAAAGGGGGTAAGTGTGCTGGGCTCTGGTCTTCAACCTGAGCCTCCCACACCGCCACAGGGCAAGCTGGGGGAGCTCTGCAGGCAGGAGATGACCAAGATCTGTCAGGCTGACACGTGCATGCGGAGCTCACAGGGAGGGCACAGGGTGGTTGTTCTTGAACCCAGTTTGCCTGCAGCCGAGCGCTGCCCTGAGCCTCGAGGTCCTCTCTGTCTGCCCCTGGCTTGCCACGCACCTTCTGTGTGACTTTTCCCTTCTGTGCATGGGGTTTCTGTCCTTTCCGATCAGTTTTGGGCTGTGGATGCTCCTGGATGGGGGCTGCCGTTCGCAGCAGCATTTTTTGTGGGCTCTTGCTCGTGTGTGCCAGAGGATTTCCTAAGGGTGCTGAATGTGAACAATTAACACCAGCGGCTCTTTGGAGCTCCTGGGGTTTGCTGAGTGAGGGGAAGGCAGTCTGCTTTTCATCACCGGTGCCACAATGTCAGCAGCCTACGAGAAAAAGTAGCTGGAAGCCTCAGCTCCCTCCTGATCCTTACTCTGAGGTCAACTGGAATTGATCTTCTGTAGAGCCTTAAACTCTGCAGATCTCTGGAGGTGAGCTGCTGAGGAATATAAGGAACATAAGGGCTACCAGCAGCTCTTTGGACAATATGTTCCATTAGGGCAGTGACAGCTTCTTCATGTGGGACCTGCCTTGGGTGTTGCAACATAAATAAAGCCTTGCAGACATAAGGGCTAATGGTGGTGACAGAGAATTATATGTCTGAATGAAAAATGACTTTTGATGTAGCAGCAATGAGAGCTATTAGTGAGCTACTGGAAAAGCCCAGCCCAGCTCAGCCAACACCATGTGGGCAGCCTGAGGACTAAATAGCAACAGAAGCATTGCGAAAAGCAAGTTGCTTGTAACCCTGAGGTCTGTACCCACGAACATCGCCAGTGCTCGGTCCTACTCCAGGTGGCAATTTCAGCCGTCTGCCTAACTGCAAGGAGCTGCTCTTAGACCCCACAGCCAAGCCCTTGCCGAGCTACTTGGATAAGTTCTAATTGGCTTCAGTGGCAATCGGATTAGATCCGTAAAGAGCTTGATCCTGAAATGTGGGAGGCAGAACAAATGAGCAGGAAAGGGATTTTGTCACTTCATCCAAAATATCTTCTTCTGAAAGCTTCCCTGTGCCAATATCCTGTGTTATTTCGCTATCCAATTGCATGTTGGGGAAAGAATAATTGCACACAACCTTTTTCTCTGCGGGGAGGGTATTCTGAGCATGGTAACTTGACAATTATTCATCATTCAAGTGTTCTATCAATACCAGGAAAGAACAGATGCAATTACTGAAATGACTATGTGCAGATCAAGCAGAACAGAATGAGTTTTAATGAGAACAACCCATTGGGCTTTGTCTATAGAATAACATGAAGTGAAAAGCAAGTCTTAGGGTATTTCTTTTTACTGACTACTATTTATGCCCCGATCCAAACTTGCTGCTGAGGTGGGGTTTGTGTTTTCTCTCCTCCTTGCAGAAAATGACACTTATGCTTGCAATGGTAACGCTGATATCTGCGTTTGGATCTTCTTTCCAATATGGGTACAATGTGTCTGTGATCAATTCTCCAGCCCCGGTAGGTTCAACTGTGGAGTGGACGATGACCTGGGAGTAGGTTTACAAGCAAACCAAGGCAGGAGGGCAACAGTGGGTTATGGGTGTTTGTGGGCAGGTGTTTGTACTTCTCCATGCTTCGGAGCTGAGAAGTGATTCCTCTGGAAAGGAAGGGGGTGTTAAGGTGTATGATGCTACAGTTTGGACTTTGTGCCTAGGAGAGACTAGGCGTGAGAAATGCCTTCCCTTTGGGAGGGCAGGCAGATCCCATGCGGCAGGATAATGTGGAGTAGCAGTTACTTAGTCCAGGCTTCTCCGTCCCTCTCCCGTATTCGTTCCCCAGCTCATCCATTCTGGTTTTCATCTAGCTGTTTGTTTAAATCTTTATGACATTACTAGCTTTTAGGGCATGGAAGCTTTACTTACTGTGCTAAACGTGCTCTGTCTTTCATTCCAGTACATGCAAGACTTCTACAACCAAACCTACTACAACAGGACTGGAGTGCCTATGGAGAGTAGCTTCCAGACGCTGCTCTGGTCTCTTACTGTGTCCATGTACCCTCTGGGTGGCTTTTTTGGGTCCCTCATGGTATGGCCTCTGGTCAACAACTGTGGCCGGTACGTGACCGTGGTGTTTAAAGTTCTTGAGCAACAGTTTCTGGGCTCAGATAAGGCTTGCCAAGCCCCTCAGGAGCATGACAGTGTCACACACTTTGATTGTAGGGCAGATAGGTGGGTGATAGCCGCTGGGCTCAGCAACACGTGTTGTCTCCCATGTGCAGAAAATCTTACGTGGTTTCAATGTGGTCAAGGCCATATGTTGGGCACTGAGCCAGGTAAAGAGCAATGAGAAAAGTCTGAGATCAGGCCCAGCTTCTGCTGCTCGGGTTTCCTGAGAATCAGAGAATCAAATGGGTTGGGAAAGACCTTGAAGATCATCTTGAAGCCTTCATTCCCTGCAGGGAAAATGGGACAACAGCCGTTTTCCCTGTGAGTTGTCCTTGGGATGATGATTCATTTGAGCTGTGGACACTATGGCACAGAGGGGATCTCTCTGCTACTGAAGCCTTAGACAGAAAATCAACTGAATCTGTCTTCTTTTCTATTACCTCGCAGAAAGGGCACTTTGCTGATAAGTAACCTCTTATCTATTACTGCTGCAATCCTAATGGGAACCTCAGAGCTAGCAAAAACCTATGAAGTGATCATCTTTTCACGTGTTATCATGGGAATATATGCTGGTAAGTGGATGGTGAAGGAAGAGCAATAAATACACTCTTGGCTGTGTAAAGGTCTTTTACTGTCACAAAGGGTGGTGTCACAGGTAGCACGTTTTAGCCATATATCTGCATATCAGTGCTGTTCTTGAATCACAGTTGTCATCTGCATGTTGGAGGAGTAGTAAAGATCTATAGTAGGCAAGAGCAGAGAGACTGGAATGTACGATGTACAGAGGAGATATGTGTCTGAGATGCAGCTATAATCTACAATGAGCATCTGCTAGGCACTGGAGCTCCAGCAGCCAGGAAGCCTGCTGCTGCTGCTGATAATCCTGTGAGCCACTTCAAGGCCTTGCTTGCCTTTGCTGTGCACACCCCCCTTGTCTTTTTTGCTGTTTAATATAATTAGAAACAGAATAATCCTTCCAAGTCAGTCATTGGAGATGATGCCAGACCCAAAAACCCAGTGCTGGAACAGACTGTTCTTCCTGCAGGAGGAAAGAAACATTAAACGGGGGGGTGTTACTGGCTGTATTACAGCTACAGTAATAGGGAACAAATAAAACCAGAAGGGGTGGGTAGCACTGTACCAAGCAGAGCAAAACCAGGGTGGTAGGGGTCCTGTAACAGCATTTAGGCTCAATTCATTGGCTTTGGGTTGGTTAGCCTGACATTCCCCATGGTTTGAGTTGGGATAATCCTGTAAAGATAAAAGAAGAAAACAAGAAACTGACCTAAGAAAACAACTTGATCTGTAACACACAGCAATAGAAATCGGTGAGCTATGGCAGGAAATTCATCTCCTCCAGTGGTTTTGGTTTGGCTTTTGACTCTCCTAAGCCTGGCAGCTGCTCTTAGCACTGGATCTCTACATAAATACTAAAGGACCTGTTAAGTGTGACCCCTCTTTCCAGTCATTTATAACTGACTGTAACCTACCAGAGGAGCACCATCTCTCAAGGCCATCATCTCTTCAAGGCCAGGTTGGACACAGGGGCTTGGGGCTCTGGTAGGATCCGAGTGCAGCCCTGCCTGGTAAAGGGCAGCTGTGGTGCTGGCAGCACTGCTGTATGCAGGGCCTCTCTTGGCAGGGCTTGATCAGCATTGGTCTGAGGAATAAGAAAGCTGCTGTTGCCTGCCTGCAATAGTCCATGCTGCTGGCATGTTTTAATCTGGGCAACTAAAAGGCTGCTTGTAATGAACTTAAACCCCTGCATCTCGTGAGTTTACTTTGATAGTGTTTTCTAGTTCCTTAAATACCGGTTCCCAAGCCTTTTGCTTCCACACAACAGCTTTCTAACTCCATGTTCCTGAAAGTTAGGAAGCTGAGAAACGAAAGATGAGAGCCTCATGTGGTCATTTGACTCCCGAACTTTGGGGTTTACATGCCAGGATTTACAGCGTAACCATGGAGCTGGCACCCTGCTGGGGTTACCGTGGGTTACAATGCAGTGTTCCTCAAAATAACCCCTGTGCTATTAGAGTTTCAATACCTCTTCCAGCATGGTGCTGGTAAGAGAGCTCAAACCAACAAAGCTCTCTGCAAAGTGTTGCCAAGCAATTGAAGGATTGATAAAGGCCAGCAAGAAGTCGCATCCGTCCACCCTTACATCAGTTTGGGTATTGATTTCTTTGCTTATTTTAAAGGAAGTATAAATCCCTCCCATGCACCCTGAGGGAGTGAGCACCTCTGAAGCAGCACACAGGATTCTTTCCGTGTATCGTGTTGAGGGACTTGGCAGACCCTGCTGGGAGCTATTTTTACGAGCACTGAGGCTGCCCAGATCACAGGCTACTGCTGCCTTCTCAGGCTCCTCAAATGCTTTGCTGCTGAGCATTTAAGCTAGAGCCTCACAGCACCAAGTAGTGCTTTGCTCTGAATGTGGGCAGATTGCACTGCCAAAGCCAGAGTTTCTGAGGGTACCAGACTCAGTGATGGATTTGGTACTTCTCCACGTACTGAGTGAACCAATGCCATGTGTGTTTTGTCCCATCTTCCATTGAAGAGTTCGGAAAACACACACGCTTATGCACTGGCCAGAAGATGACACTAAGTTCAGCTGAAGCAGAAGGGCTTGAGTGTGTGGTTTCCTGCTCTGGTCCAGCAGGGATTGCTTTGGTGTCAAGTAGGAAAAAGGTATCTCAGTAAAGAGGATGAGTGTGCTGGTGCAGGCACTGCATGTTTAACACTGTTCTCTGCTAGGTCTGGCTTCCAATGTGGTTCCCATGTTCCTTGGAGAAATGTCCCCCAGAAATCTGAGAGGTGCAATTGGGATCGTACCCCAGCTCTTCATCAGCATTGGGATCCTTATAGCTCAGATCCTTGGTCTCAACATCATCCTTGGGAATGCCGAAGGTAAATTCCTGGCTTGGGACTTGTTTTTGTGGACCCCACAGGGGGAAGATGTCTCATTGCTGTCACCTTGTCTCGCTGCAGGCTGGCCCGTGCTGCTGGCGCTCACTGGGATCCCATCACTAATTCAGCTCCTTATATTGCCCTTTTTCCCTGAGAGTCCCAGATATTTGCTGATACAAAAGGGCAATGAAGAGCAAGCACGACTAGGTACAGTATCATCCCTTAATGGAAGGGGGAAGATCTGTAGGACATAATTGACAGCAACCAACAGTGAAGTGAGTGTGGAAAACTCCACTGACGTTGCTGGTGGGGAACTACTGCAACATTGCTCCTTTTTCTGCATATGTGAATCTCTGACTTGCCACCATGGAAGCACTACTGCCCATGGTGGGAACAGTGTTCTGTCTTGATTTGAAGCAGGAGAGCTCGCTGTAGACCTGCTCTCTGGGTCCATAACTCACTTTCGTTTCCCAACTAGCTCTGCAGAAGCTGAGAGGCCAGGATGATGTGGATGACGAGATCCAAGAGATGCGCCAAGAAGACCGGTCAGAAAAGGAAGAAGGACAGTTCACTGTGTTCAGCCTGTGCACCTTCAGAGGCTTGAGGTGGCAGCTCATCTCCATCATTGTCATGATGATGGGCCAGCAGCTCTCGGGGGTCAATGCGGTGAGTGGGAAGGCACATGGGAAAAGCCAGTGGGGCAAGTAATAGAAGGAGGGGGCTTTACAGTGGGTGATGTGGGGCAGTGCTGACCCAAACCCAGTACACACATGTACTAGATACAGTCAAGCTGTCCTGTTAAGGATAGTTTGGGCATTTTAGAGTAAGGTGCTTGTGGCTGGATCCAAACAGCAGTGTCCAGAAATGAAAGAATCAGTTCTCAGGCTCCTGTGCACCAGTTCCAGGATGCAAAAGCAGCCAAACTGGGGTTCCCGTGTTCTGTCTTTGGTCCCATGTAAACACAGCTGTGCTTTTGCTGCAGGTCTTCTACTACGCAGACAGAATCTTCCTGTCAGCAGGAGTGGATGAAAACAGTGTTCAATATGTCACTGTGTCCATAGGTGCCATCAACGTCATCATGACCTTGCTTGCTGTAAGTTTCTAGCAGGGCTTTTCAAGTCCTGGCTTGCCCAGTCTCCCCTGCCTGTCACTGGTTACATTGGGTTATGTTATTTACACACACTGTGAGCTGGTTGGCATGATAGATGCCAAGTGGCCCTTGGTTGAAGGCAGCTATGTTGCCCAAAGTGATTGACCATCAGCAGATGGTGGAAATGCCACTGTATTTCTTAAAAGACAAAGACTGTAAGTTTTGCAGCTATAAGTGCTGTGCCCCATGCCCGGTCTCTCACCCTCTTCTATCTCTTTCAGGTTTTCATTGTGGAATCCCTGGGACGGAGAATCCTCCTCCTCGCTGGCTTTGGATTTTGCTGTGTCTCCTGTGCAGTGTTAACTCTGGCTCTCAATCTCCAGGTGTGTAGCTGGATGGCTCAGGTGATGTTGCCCATGCATTTCTGGACTGCTTAGGGAACCATTGGTATATGTTGAAGTTGTTTCTACACCCTGGGAAGAAAGGAATGATAAGAACCAAAGTAAAGCCAGGAAATGTTATGATCCTGCTTGTCTGAATACTGTTTCCTGCACATCATGTTCATAATGGCTATTGCGCTGATTTGTTGGAAGCAAGGCTCATACCCAGGCTATGCTTTTTGTGGTTAAGAGTGCATCTATCTGGCAGTGCAGAGTGATGCTGGCTTTAGAATGCCTTCAGATCTTACTTATCAGTAGTGCCTTGAATGTGTTGGTGCTGCTCAGATAGGGACCTCATGTAATCTGTGATGAATTTCTTCACAGACCACTGTCTCATGGATGTCTTACCTCAGCATAGTGTGTGTCATCGTTTACATCATTGGACATGCTATTGGAGCCAGTAAGTATGCACAGTCTTGTCCTGTCTCCTCCACAAGCTGGGGAAAGCCAAGTGCTACTTTCAGTTTCAAACCAAAAACTCTGTGGAGCTAATCCAAGGAGATGGAGATAGAATTTCTTCTCTGTGTGGCCATGCACTGTGTGGACTGTCAGCTAGGCTTATTTATGTTCCAGTGAGTAGCTGCCTGTGTCTGTGAGGCAGGGGAGCATCTGGCTGTCAAGAGGAAGAGCAAAGGCACAACAGTGCTTGTGTCTGATACTCCCCAAGTAAAACCTGGAGCAAAACTATGCCGAGCTAGTGAGCTCCACAGCTGGGCAGGGATGTGGCATGCTTGCATCTGTGGGCAACACATCAAATTAGAAGCAACTCGAATTATACCCATAGCCCTGCAGATGGCTTTGCAGAAGAAAGATTTGTAGATAGATGTGGGTATTGGGAAGGCTTTGTCCTGACTCACCTTCTCAGTTGGTTAGCTTGGAAAGCCCTGCTCTGGCTGGATGCAGCAATGTGGTATCGAAACTCCTGTAGAGGTTTTATAGCAGATGGAATTGCATTCAACCTTCCCTTCTCCATTTATGCCACCAGGCAGATGGAAGCATGGAGGGCAGGGACACTGCTGGAAGGAGAGCACAGGTCATCTGGACCTGTTAATGAGAATGCAGTCTGTTTCTTGCTCAAAGAGCAAGTCTTGCTTAGTTGCTGCTCATGGGGTGCTCTGTTGGAGAGACAGTTTGTGTTCATCAACCTTATTTTACAACTTATTGCTAGAGTTGGGTTCATGGCTGAGGTGCAGCCATAGGAGAGAAGAGTTTGGTTGCTGTGTGTGAGCTCATTTAAATGCCCTGTATTTTCTTAATTTCATCCCTTATTTGATGGATTGGGTGTTTCTAAACACTGGTACTTCAAAAACTATTGCCTGCCACTGAAATTCATCTAGGAATTCAAAGTGGGGGAGTTCCCTTTGGGATTTCCAAATGTGCAACTCCCTTCCAGGTCCCATTCCCTTTGTGATGATCACTGAGATGTTCCTGCAGTCATCCCGGCCTGCAGCGTTCATGGTGGGTGGGTCTGTACACTGGCTGTCCAACTTCACTGTGGGGCTTGTTTTCCTCTACATGGAGGTAAGATGCAACCACAACAGGGCACGACTTCAGCTTAAAATCAGTATCTCCACCCCTGTGATTTTACAGAGACCTTTAATCATGAGAGCCATAAATGCCATAGTTGGTTCCCAGTACCTGTATGCAGGATTATATATTAAGGACAAGAAGTGGTGTTAGTCAGCATTTTCTTATCACATCTGTCTGTTGCACGTGTTTTAAAAAGAAAGTAGTTACTTTTCCACGTGAAGGTCTGATCCAGGAGCATGCACAAGATTCCAAGTTCCCAATCTTAGCTTTTGCTCTCAAGGTCACCAGTTCAATCTGATCCCCAGCAGTAGTGACCCATACGCTGCTGTAGTTGGTGATTTCAGCTTGTGCAAAGGGTGACTTTAGCTCGACTTCTGTAACAGACCCTCACCCTCCTCTTCCAGTAAACCCAGAGTGGTTTCCAATGAATCCATGGTGGTGACATGAGAAGACAGAATCTGGAACCACTCTGAACTTCAACTCCAAGTTAATTCAATTATTTAAGTCATTCAACATAAAATATGTGCACATCACTGTGGCTGCTTTTTTTCTAGCTATTGCAGAGCTCAGCATGTCTAAATCATGTAAAGTACTCAGCTGGAATGTTGTCCTGATCCGTGCTCTCTTCTTTCCCTGCCCTAGGCTGGACTAGGGCCCTACAGCTTCCTCATCTTCTGTGCCATCTGCCTCCTCACTATAGTTTACATCTTCTTCATTGTTCCTGAGACTAAGAACAAAACCTTCATGGAAATCAACAGGATCATGGCCAAGAGGAACAAGGTAGAGATTCAGGAAGACAAAGAAGAGCTTAAGGATTTCCAGGCTGTCCCAGGTGGGCAGGGAAAGAAGAAGGAAATCTCCAGCCATGAGCTGTGACCCAGCCAAGTGTTGGCCTGGACATTTTCCAGGATCCATTCAGTGGGAGAACAAATACATGGATTATTTTTTTTGATCCTGATCTTCATTCAGACCTTCTGCAAGCTTTCCACATAAGCCATTGTGTCTTGAGAATGTTCTCATTATGAGTAATCCAGCCCAACCATGGAATGGTTGGGTTGGAAGGGACCTTAAAGCTCCTCCAGCTCCAACCCCTGCCATTGCAGGGACCCCTTCCACTGGAGCAGTTGCTCCAAGCCCCTGTGTCCAA
>JAOEHX010065877.1:0-19064 GCA_025448015.1 Bolborhynchus lineola | reverse complement strand
CCGCCCAGGGGCCGGGAGCGGTGTGCCGGGCAAGCAGGCCGTGCTCTGTGGCCGTGGCTGTCGGCGGAGGCGGCCTCCTGCTGTACAATGGGTGGCCTAAAGCCTGCTTGCAGGTAGAACCGCCTATCGTGACATGACATGTCCCTAATAAAAACGTTTTTAAGTGTGTGGTGCGGGAGAGTGAAGGTAGAACACAGCTGCTGTTCTATGTTAGTAAAAAGTCTTGAAAACTGTTTCATTATCTTTTCGTTACTTTAAGCACCCGTTATGATGAAGTTTTGGTTCTTTTTCCTCTTTCTTTCCCCACAGGTAAGGATGTTAGAGGTTCCTACTTAGTGCATGAATGTGTAACTTTATTTCAGTAAGCTGAAATGCGCTGATGGCATTTTCAGGCTGGTTAATTTTGCTATTGGAATTGATTTTAAAAAAAAGAAAAAGGGTGAGAAGTTCCACCCTTTGCGCTGTTTCAGTAGTACTGCCACGTACTGTTCTGTTGTCAAATGTCGAATAGCTTGAGTCAGATTCCATGTACTGTTCTGGTGAATAAAATAAACAAGAGCATGCGTGCAGTTGAATGCTGAATCAAATAATGCGCTAAATATACCTCTTGTCGCTGAGGAATGGATCTAACTCAGTGAAAGGAAGACAGATGACAAGGTAATTTGTGAGTTTTTTTTTAACTTACGAAACAGTTTTATAAACCATATACCAAAATAACACTTTGTGGAGCAGTTGCTCTTCACCTATTTTTTAGGAATACGTATCACACTTTTAAAGTGCCATTTGGTTGTATAGACTACAATATGCATGTCATCATAACTGTTGCATTTGTTTTTTCTTCTCTATGCTAATAAAAGACTCTGTGTTAATAGTGCATTCGCAGAAGTTTACATCATGAAGTACTGTTTACACCATGTGTTAGTAGTTTGCACCATGCCTTAGTAATTGTTTTATTTAGCAGCTAAAATAAATAGCCTATTCTGCCTGTTTTAACCATATTTTTCTTTTGCAGAAATGCAGGAAAAGCGAATATATGGAATAGAAATCCTTACATCTTTCCAAGGAAGCAGAATTGGGTCTCTTTTGAAGGTGCATTTGTACATAACATGCCAGTGATACTGGTATATAAAAGAGGTCCTCACCATGCAGAATATAGAATTAATAATAGAATGTTCCAGTCTGATGGGAATCTGGAATTGTAAAGTGATGGTTACTGTATAGTTTGGAAGCAGTGATACCTCAAGGTATTGTCCATATCTGGGACTGCATTTTGTAAATGTAGTCTGAGTAGTAAATACACTCTGTTTTGGCAGTAGTGCTACTGCTGCAGCTTTAGGATTAGCCTGTGTGGAATTTTGTTCTTGCCATGGTGAATGCTTAGCAGTTTGAGCTTACTGCTTAGCTACAATGACAGGACACAAATGGGAGTATCATTCAAATGCAGAGGTAGTTTTTAATTAGTCATTCATATCAACTATTCTTTTCAAAGTTGTTATTTACAGGAAAGAACTAAATTTGCTTAAACAGTGAAATTTGTTGTTCTTAGTGGATTATATGAAGGGAGCATAAGAAAGTTTTTCTGTGCAATAATTAAGCAATGTCTTGCAGTCCTTTTATAAGTTGTTTTAATTTTTTTTAAATTGTTTTTTCAACTGTAGATCGGTAAAGGTCTTGGCTGTCATCCGTTCTTGTAAATCTCACAGTTTGCAAAGGCAGCTGCCCTTTCTAAAATAAGAAAACTTTTTTGGTGACACACAAATGCTGTGCTTTGACTTTTTAGTATCCTGTGTGTTTAGAATTAAGATGTCCTTTGGGAGACATATAGCGGTTATGAAACATCTGCAGTTTTGAAGACATGGTTGTGAGGGATAGAGGAAAGTGCAGAATGGTACTTGCTCTAAGTTTATGAGTTGAGACATTAATCTGTAACCAGAGAAACTCTTGTCCAGTTATGAATGTCAGATGTTTACTTATATGGGATGTGAAATAATGTGCCATGTTTAAGAAAATTACTCCCCAAGGTTTTTGTTAGTATGCCTTGTGTGAGAATTGCACTACAAATGCATATGATTTTTATAATACTATAGTACATGTTGCATCATGTGTTTTCCATATGAATTTAATTTGTCCTTACAGCCATTCAAGTGCAGTGGCAAAACTGAAAGATTGAAGTGAAGATATTTGTTTCTGTGGCCTAGAAGAGTCAAAGTCATGGGTCATTGTTGTGTGGCTTTTGGGTTCTGTCAGGCAGTTTGGTAGGAACCTTCAGGTGAGGCTTGGCCTGTGGGAGGGCTTTGTTGCTTATGTCTGGAGGGAGCTCGTTCTCGAGGAGGAGGAGGTGGGAGAGAAAGCTCTTGTCCTGACGGGTCCCATACTTACTCTCCTGCCCCAGGTGACAGTGCCAGTCTTTGTCCAGAGCCTGTTGCTTACAGCCTCTGGGCTCTTCTGGCTCAAATCACGCAATTTCTATATGGGCTCTGGCACAAGTGATGTTTCTTCAGGTTTGATACTTTGCTTAACTGCTGTGAATTAAGCTGAAAGGCCTGTTACCTAGGAGGGTTTTTAACTGCTACAGTATCTGTGGAAAAACAGGTTGTGTTTAACTTTAGGGAATAGGTTTGCCCATTAGAAAAAATAAATGAATTTATATACCCTTTTTTTGGTATGTGTTGTTTTGTGTGTTTTTTTTTTTTAGCCCTCCAGCTACATCCCATGTGTCTTTCTGTGTGCTTTGTTTTTGATCTAGATTCTTCAGAACTGGGTTTATTTCTCCCTTCTAGCATGGAAAGTAAAGGTATATTGTTCTTACTATCAAAATTAAATAAACGCAAGATGAAACTTATGTTTGAATTTGGTTTTGTGAGTTTGTTTGGACGCTTGTCAGTGCCTTTATCCCCTTTAGCCTGGTCTAAATAAACTGCAGGTACTATACAAGATACGTATTCAATAAAAGAACAGAAGAGTTACTAAGGGTATGCCACAAACTGTATTTTGAGATGCTGGAGTATGGTCTGTTGACACAGTATGTTTTGTGAAGGGGTAAAATATATATGCATATAAAAATACAAGCTGATATTCTAAAATATTGATAGAGTTTCACATAACCTAGTTTGATGCCGTTGGTGCTTGCTTGAAGCTTGACAGATGGCGTGTTGTCAGTTAAAGCTCAAAAACATGGTCAACCTAACTTGTAGTAGTTTGTATAGGTGAGCAGGGCCTTATGCATTCTGAAAAACCCATCTCTAGTTTTGGGTGGGGGAAGGAGAGAAAGAAAAGGCGTTTTGTTTGCACTTACCTGCTGCTGGGTTCTTGGCGGCCCACAACAAACAGTCCAACCCGGTTCAGTTTAGAAACAGCTAGGTTACGCAGCCTGTGGCTTGGTATCTTGGCTTTCCAACATTTCCAGTTCATGCTCCTCTGAGCTCATTAGTTACACTTTAAGCCATCTGGACGACAAACACTTATGATGGTATTTCAAACAACTTGTACGTTTATGGAGTAACAGGGCTTTTAGTGATACTGTAATTAGTGAAAATATCAGAAGTAAAATTTGATCATGGCTTTCAAGGGTGAGCACTTGATTGGCTAAAACGTCTGTGATGGTAAAATATTTCATTTTTGAAGTGACAGTGTATTGAAACTGAAATCAGTTTTGTTTCTTGGCCTTAATGTGAAACTAAATGTGTATAGTTCTTTAAAAGATATATGGGAAGTTAATACAATGGTGAGATTGTAACATAATAAAAAATTGTCTGTGGCTAACCCATTAGCAGAAAGTAAAAATCCTTTAAGGCTGTTCTGGGGAAGTACAGTTGGATGCAACTTTTATTTTTCTGTAACTGAGATATATCTCTTTTTCTTTCCTTCTCAAAGCTGATGTACAGATACTCAAATTAGGTACCAGTTCTATTATTAAAAACAAAAAAATTGAGGAAAGAATCTGAAGCAGATAACATTTCTTCATACCTCTATTAATGCCGGTATTTATGTAATGTTGTTCCCACTGGGTGTCGCCGTTTTACCTGCCTATAGCCAGGGAGTGCCTAGGATTTTGCAGCTACTTACGCGTTTCATCAGTGAAATCTGTTCCGCTTTTGAAAATAATCCAAAACTTGCTTCCCCCATCCCAGTCTTGTTCCAAAATAGGTAGTGACTAGGAAGGAACATAAAGCACAACTGGATGTTGATAGCTGAATAATTGTGCATAACACGCATCTTGTCCATGCAAGGCTGTTGCTTTGCAGACAATACTGGATGTTTAACACTTTGTGAGTGAGGAAACTTCGTGTGTAAAAGTGGATTACTTCGAAATCTACTGCCCAATACATCTACTGAGTAGAGAGAAACTTTTGTTTACAAAGTGCAGTAGGTCCTGGTGTTTTGCCCTTCAAGCCCCTCAAGACATACATTTACTGTGGATTATAGTATAATTAATTGGTAGCAAGTTTTTCATTACTTCCTTTCTGTGTGTCATCTGTGTGTCAGCGTTAACCAATTTATACTGAGCAGACTACTGAAGATCAATAAAGCAAGAGAGTTGCCTATGAAACTGCAAAATTAGAAGAATAAAAATAAGGATACACACATGTATTCCTCTGGATTTGGTAGGTATGTGTTTCCTGCCCACAAAGATAATAGGGGGCCTGCTCTGACTGCTGTGAGAGCCTAATTAGAGCACTTGTGGTTATAATGGTAAAGTTAAAATAAATGTGTTATTTATTCAAAGGCTTAATTTATTTACCGTTGTTCCCATTCCCAACTTCACTCCCTGTCCTCGCTCCCAAGTGACAGCAACATGCAGTATAGGTTGAGAATTTATTTTCAAGGATGAGAAGCACTAAGAAGTGGTAAGTAAAGTAACTGGGATAATGCATTGGTTAAGATTTTTGTGATGGTTACTATTTTGATGTAGCTTGTTTCCTGCCTATAGTTCAGTTGTCTTTTCTGGTATGGTAGAAAGTAGCAGTAATAGACAGTACAATGCCATAGACTGTTTCAAAGCAGTTAGGAAGACTGTATTACATTATTTTGTTGCTATCAGGCATTCTTTTATCATCTATTTCCTTTATTGTTATTTTCCACCATCTCTCTGAGAAGAACCTCTTTTTTTTTGTTTGGTTGTTTTTTTAGGTACGTTTTTGCATGGGCTGAATTCCCTTTTAATTGCTTTTCTCTGGCTTAGTCTACATAATTAGTTTGGGCATTTGCTTAAAAAGTGTTAGTACAGTAGCAGCTCCCACACAGAAACACCTGTGTCTAAGCAGACCTAGAGAGAGAAATTCTTATTTTCTTATCTCTGATTTAAAAGAAATTAAAAAAAACCCAAAATGGAAAAAAGGTCTTGGTTAACAGCATTAAGGACTGAGGAGAGCTTTCTTGTAAGCAATTGAGTTATAATTCTGGCATAATTTTGAAAATCCGTAAAAAGAATTCTCTTAGGAGTAGACTGATAGACTAAAAATCTTGAATTCAGCCTGGATTTTCATAAGGTTTAAAACTTGTTTCCTTGGTTATATATATCAGCCCTACCAAATGGGAAGTTGAAAAAGTCTGCTTTAAGTCTGGTAGAAAATAAACGTGTAGTGTATGATGCTACTAGTCTTCTGCTTTTTCACGATCTCTTTTGGACTGGCAAATGCAGGGAAACATTTGTGAAAGTCAAACCAGTCATGGAGGAGGAGTTAGTGAACCAGGTGCTGCAAATTAACAATTTTGTCTTATGGCAATATTAGGTATTTAAGCAATACAGTAATTTCACTTACTGTTTCAGAATCTAATGGGAAGATGGTTTATTGACAGCAGAAAAAGTAGCATTAAAAAGCAAAGTAAGCATACTTTTACTACGCATACAAGTAAGGGTTAGTACATATCATACAGAATTCAAACCTGTTATTTGGCGCTATTTGTCAGGTGTAAAAACAAAAGGCAATTATTGAGGGGCTTATGCTGAGACTTTGGGAAGGTGGGACTCCAGTCTGAGAGCCTGTGGCAGACTCACGCTGCTAAAATATATGGCCTCACTCATTTCCAGTGAGGGGAATCCAGCCTCCCCTACATCTGTTTTTTAACAATCAGCAGCAATTTGGCCTTTGTGGGATTGAGACAGATGCTATTTCAAGACCTCAGAGATTGAATTTCATAAAGACAGTTACACAGCAGGGAGACTTCCATGACAGAAGCTGGTGTAAAGGTTAAGTAAATTTGAATATTTTGAATAGACTGAGGGAAGCTCAATTAATGTCTGATAATGATACCATGCAGTAGCACATTCAGGTAACTGAGTTTTTTCCAAAATAGGACTTGAGGCTATTGTTCACTGTAATGTTGGTATGAAAGATGCGTAAGTGAGCAAATACTTAATCTTTAAACCCTTAATTTCTGAGATTTTTTCCATGTGTTTCCTCTAGTTCCTGTTGTTCTATTTTTTTTTTTTTAAGCCACCTATTCCCCAAGCCCTCCCCAGTCCTCTGCCCCTAGAATGTTGATAGTGCTTGTGATGTTACTAAATGCCTCCAGGGGAATTTCTAAGCATGAACTCAAGCTGTTCGTTTACCTCATTAAAGGACCTTGTTTAATACTGCAAATGTAATTATGTATAATATTTAGGCATATTTAAAGATTTTGCTTGTCATATAAAAGCTGCTGCAAAATGAATGACAAATACTGTAAGAGTAAGTCTTTACTCTTACTGATTTGTAAATAGGTGATCTGAAAATTGCCTGGATACTTGCTGTTTGAGTTTCTTAGTTGCCACTGAAGCTAATGTGCATATACAAGGTTATTTAAGTAGCCCCATGGTTTTTCAAATGTAGCAGTAAACTATGAAACATGCTGGCCTTGCTGGGGTTTGGAGATTTGGAAGTTGTACACCTGTGGTTTAGGGTCTGCCTAAGGCAGGGATAAGATACACATCACTTCTGCGGCCATTGCTGTGCCCTGGAGTTTCTACATACCTTCGCTCACACAGTAGAAACCAGGCAAATATTAAAACTTCCAGCAAGGTATGCAGCAAGCCAGTGGCTGAGCAAGCTGTGACTGAGCAGTGTGCTAGTGCAGTCTCTGCGAAGGAGACAGTGAAAGAGGCAATCTTAGTTATTTTTTCATTCATTCATAGTCTTTTTGTTCACCACACTCAATGGTGCTGAGAAATTTCATTGACCCAGATTTTGCTCATTATCTTTTAAGATCAAGCTGATAATTTCACCATGACACTTCTGTGCAATTTGTGTGCCGTTGTCCTCTGTCAAAATGAGTCCGTGTTGTTGGCAGAATGCTGGATTATACTTTTTCATCCCTGCAGTAGAGCTGTAATAAAATAGTAACTGAAGGTTTTTCTTTGCATTCTGTTACTGTGTGATTAGATCAATTTTCAGAAGAGCTTCTTCTGGTCCTAGTTTATCTTCTTCTAGTCCTTGGTCTTTTGACATCTTTTTCTTTCTTACTGTATCTACATGTTTTTCTTATGTTTTGTTCTTGTCCCCATCTTTTGCCAGTGCCATGTATCAGTTATATGGAGATCTTTGATTTTAATCTTTTGTTTGTTTGTTTGTACAGCCAGCTTCTTTCTTATGTACTTTGATCATTATCCATATGCATTAAAGCAGGAGCCCTAAGTGCAGTCATGCAGGTTTTGAAAGAACCCTCTGTGAAGCTTGAGCTGTAAGTGGGGCTGCTTGATTACTTTGAACTCCAGCAACAAGTGGGTTGCAAAAGCAGTGAGAAACTTTCTATTTTAATGCCTAGAAACTTACTTGTATGTTTCTCTTTTAGATAAGCTGTTTTGCTGTGGAGAGTCACAAAGATAGAATTTAAATAAAATCAGTCTGAACCTTATTGAAGGAAAAAGGTGATACCCTATTGATTAAACTAGGACCTGTATCTTCTGTCAAACTCTCATGAATTCCTTATGTTCTTTAATTAGGAAAGTTGACTTGATGAAGAATGAGAGAATCAGTACTGTTCAGATATTTAACTTGCCCTTTTTTATCTTTGAATTTTGCGTGTTTTTAAGTGATTGTTTATTTGCCTCCCCAAAATAATTAAACCAATGTTTTCCTACTTGGAATGATATGAATAAAAACAAGACGAGGAAAAAATACTGATTTAGAAGTGTCTGGAACTGTAGAAACTTGTATTTCCTTTTGTGTATTGCCCTTTCTCAAAGGGCATTTGTACTTGTTTTAATTTCTGCAAAAGTGAACAGGTGGGTGGAAAACAGATTTGATTTTCTTTCCTTTACTAGGAAACAGGAAAGTTGAAATGATGTTGAAATTCCCCCAAATCTTTGAGGTTGCACAATGTTTTCTTGACTACTAAGAAAAAAAAAAAAAAGCCTAATTATGCAAATAGTTATTTATTTCATATTAGCAGTGCCTGAATTCCTACCCAGTGATCTTATGGTGTGTGCCGTGAGCAGCATGTGAGTTCTGAGACAGGAGATATTGCTGTCTCACCAAACATACGTGAGGAGGTGCACAGATGCTGTGCCTGAGCAGTGTTTAAATGGGAGTTGTGATGAATTCTTGCTCTGGAGACTGGTAGAGTCATGGAGGGTTTACTCAAAGTATCTTGAAGTCTTTGTAAAAGGTTTGGGTAAGGTTGGGGTCACTATTCAGTGTAAGGGGACAGATGTATTTACATCAACAATTTATGTATCAGAGGGTTTCTTTTGGTGAGAATTTGCCTTGCAGCTCCCTCAGGGATTCTGCGATACATCCTCACATTCATCACTGTTTCAAACTGTTGCCCTCCTAATGAAATCTAAAGAACCCAACTTATAAAAGGGATGCAGATCCCTCCAGTCATTCAATCTCTGCATGAGTGTAATGTGCCTGGGGCTGGCAGTGGTGTACTCTTTGTTGTTGGTAAAGATGTGACGTGCACTTGTGGTCCTGAAAGCACGTTGGATTGCAGCAAGTTATACCCTGCACCTTCTCTGCACTATGCCAGAGAGTAGTGTGGAAGTGCTGTGGCAAATGTGGTTTCCTAGCACGGTCAGGATAGCCTTCCCATCTTGTAGGTGGGAGCCTTTCCAAGCTTCAGGTGCAGAAACTAAACTTCAGCACTAGGCTTTCAGATTTGGTAGTGTACTTTAGGAAACACTTTGTGCGTTGAGAAGCGAGTAATAAAGCTGAGCATGGTTTCTGTGAGGAAGGTCTGCTGTGTCTGACTTCTTAGCAAAGTCACTTAGAAAATCCACAGGTGCAGTGCTCTTCCAGATAAAGCAGATAAGGGGGATTTTTGGAGTAGGACAAACTTAAAGTGGAGTTGGGAACTGGTGTGGGTATGAGTGGCTTCAGGTATGAGCAAAGCATGTCTGAACTCTGTATACAGGCAGTCTCATGTCACTTCTGTCTGCACTGGCTGCTGTCTTTGATCTCTGGTGCCTAAGCAGAATGTAAGAAATTGGAAAGGGCAGCAACACATTCCTGACACACTAAGAGTTAGACTCTGCTGAGCTTGGTCCTGCTGCCTTCATCACACACTTTTTTCCTCTCAAAATAACCAACCACATCAACAGTCTAGACTAGAGAGAGAGCAAGGAAGTGGTGGGTTTTGATCTGTGGTGCTGCTGATCACTGCCTCAAGCTTGCTGTCCTGGGCATGGGAAAGTCCCCATGATCCAGGTATCCAAATGCAGAAAGATCTTTGCTTGGCCTATTGCAGTGATGGAGAGAAGAGTAAATGTTTCACTTTGTGTGCCAGACTTTTATCGTGCCTCTGAAAGCTATTTTGCTTTTGGCAGGAGCTCTTCCAGGATTGTGAGAAGTCTTGGGCTGGCTGTTCTGATTCAGGTCTGATGGAGTCACATAACTTTATCACAGATGAGATGTAAGGAACCTACTCCATCAGCAGAGCTAAAGGGGCTAAGATGAGATTAAAGCGTGTTTTGCCTGGATGCACATCATACCATGAGCTTGATGTGCCTTGCTTCAGAGGAAACTTGAGAGTAAAGTTTAAAAAAGATAGGGGCAAACCAGCTAATGTTTTCTGCTTCTCAGCCAGGCTGTGTCCGTTTTCCTAGCTGTGTACATTCTGCAGATACATAACAGAACATGTAAGTGATACTGGTTGTTTTCTATTTGAAAAACAGTTTATGATCAGGTATCTTGAATGAAAGCTGATTTCATTGGCTGACTTTTATTTTTTATATTAAAGGATTCTGGAAGATGAAAGAATGCAGTCTTTAGCTCTTTTATAGCAGCTCGAAATTATTGATGAGTTCTACACTACTCTTCCAAACTTGTCACCAGGCTCTACTCATGAAACTGTTTTCTTGCATTGTGTTATATTATGGTTTTCCTGTGACAAACTGTGCTAGCTGAAGCCTGATATGAACTGATACAACAATTTCCTCCTTTTTTTAAACTAATTTGTTAAATGTATCTTGTGAAACAAGCAGTGTCGAGAAGCACCTATGTATCATTTGGATGATACCTGGGTAGTGAGATCTTGATTATTTGTTGTAATTGTCTTCTTTCATAAATCTTGCAAGGGGAATAGAGAATTTGGCTTCCTGAACACAGTTCAGTGTGATCATACTGCTCTCTAAATTAGTATTTCTTTCACATAGTAACACTCTCCCCTTCCTGTCTGAAATTATAACATTGTATTTGTTGAATATATATTTAACTGTATATATTCAACAAGTAAATATGTATACACGATATATATATACACACAGCATATATATGTATGTTGAATGTATATTCATATGCATTCTGTTGCACAGACATCTTCAGTAAGAGGGTTGTTAATTCATAGATCAGTATATAACATAAGGAGTAGTCAAAAGCTATGCAATTCTTCTTAAAAATGTTAAGAATGCAAGTAATTAATGTTTACCCGAGTATCACAGGCAAAACAGAAACTAACTTTTTGAGATTCCCATTTGACTTTAGGCCACAGTGGGAAGGTGAGGTTGTGTGATGCAGAAAAATAAACAGTGATAAGTGACAATTAGAGGAGGAAGCTTTTCAGAATGAGATTTGACAAAACCTATTTGAGGGAAGAAATTAAACAAGCGTCTCTTGGTAATTTACTCTTGGCCCTGCTTTTGTGTGTTGTGATAGGCTAGGTAAGGAATGAATGGTGGTGAAGGTGAATAGGTTACAAAGCCAGGAGTTTTCTGCCATTTTAAAAGGCCAATGATAGAGAAGGAATGGGAAAAAAAAAAAAAAAAAAAGAAAAAGCCAAGAATTAAAGCTGGGGAAGGAGGATGGAAAGTAAAACTGCCAAATTACAGATGTACAAGCACCTCAAGCAACAGCAGTTGTAAATGGGAAAGTAGGAAGTACGTGCTGGTGCAATTGAGATCATGAAGACAAAGAGTGAGGCTTCGTTGTCCTGTAGGACTGACTAGTACCTTGAGGAAAGAAGAAATTAAACGGGAGGGAGAGATCATAGGTTGTGATTGCCAACATTTATACAGGAACCCTTGTGAGAGAGGAGGAAGAGCTGTGAACAGTGGAAGGAGCTAGTCCTTGAGGGAGCCGTAGTGGGTACAAGGGCACCCACATGCTAGATAAAAGAGGGCTGGGAGCAGCAAAAGAGTCAGAGATCCCGAGGACATGGTTCAAAACTGCCAGGGGGCAGTGAGGGCTGGCAGCTACCTGGGGGCTGCAGGACACCCCACAGGGCTGGCAGTCCCAGGCGTCAGGCACCTCCCTGGAGCCTGAGATGGGGCTGTGGCTGGGATGGGACATTTGCTCATCAGCAGGTGAGAGTCAGGGTCAAACACAGCCTTGTGATGGCAAGGCAGGGAGGGCCATGGTGATGTGTGCTGCTACAGACAGTTGTGAGAGAGTAAAATGGAGAAGGCAGGATGTGTTGTTTGTGGTTGTAAAGATTTTGAATTAGACCATTATGAATATTATTTATGACAAATGTCATAAACATCCATAGATTCTGTTACACTGTTGTATTTATCAATGTAAACTGCTGTCTTCAAATACTTTTTAGAAGTGCTAAGAATGTGAAAACAATTAGAAATGTGAGATAAAAATATAGTGGTAATATTTGTAGCTTCAGGAAGTATATACTTATCTTGCTCACCTTATTTATGAAAAACTGTGTCCTGCTATTGCATATGATGCTTAGTGGTTCAGTAACAGAGAAAATAGTTTTCCGCTAAGTATTTTTTTTTTTTCTTTTTGGTAAGTAATATATCACAATTATGATAAAACACTCTGCATGTCGTTTGGAAGTAAGGAGATTGAGCTTTGGTATTAAATATTAGTCTTATTCTTTAATCATTGCATTAATACATCTCCCAAAACACATTTGCTCTAGCAAATTTCCCTAAATGTGGTGCTTGGAAGCTGGTCATGTATTCACGTGCAGTGTGAAATTGAAGATATTCCTTTGGGCTTAATTTTACTCAGAAATGTTCTGACATCAGTAATAATACATAAGTGTAACAGTCTTACATTAAAAGAAAGCCATAGACTGCATCACTTCTAATCTGCACAATAACTCCTATGTGGCAATTAGTATTACCATAAGTATGTAAAAATGGGGGAAGGAGAAGAATATATATATGCTGAACTTTTGGAGGCCAGATAACCTGTTTTAAAAATTGGTTTTCTGTACTAAAGCTCACGCTATTGCTGTAAGAGTGGAAGAAGGGATAATGGATATTAGACTGTGGAAAACTAAAGAAAATACTCTTATTTTAGACAAGGCTGTTTTAGGTAATTGTGATCACTTGCAGATGTGACCATCTCTCTCTGGGTCACTTTGGGCAACTTTTACTGTATATGAGCAAACTCTGTAAGTAAGACGTGCATCTGAAGAGTACAAAGCAGCTGTTTATTGGTTAGCAAACATAAAAGATAGTAGGATTTCATGAACTCGTAGGCTAAGCATCAGTGTGTGTCCTGTGCAAGGCAGGACACCTGAGGGTCTTTGCTGCCAGGCAGCTGTGGATGAGGTGGTGGAGGACCACCCTTCTCTGCTCCCTGAAACAGATCTTCATCGCGGCTGGGTTGCTGCCTGCCACCTGCTTGATTTTCTTTGAGATTTGACCCCTTTCCACAAAGGTGTTTTTCTTCTTGAACCCTTAAGCTGGTAACAAATCCAGTGTCACCAGTCCTACCTTTGTTTGCGGTTTTACCTTTCTGATCTTGAACAGACAAACTCTGTGCTTTCTCTGATGTCCTTCTTGTAGCTTGGCAACTTCCTTGGGAATAAGCCTGAGGCAAGGTGACACTGCTGTACTATCTCAGAGCTAGACTGTGCCACAGCAAGCTGGACACCCCCAACTGAGGTCCCACAGTAGAAACATTAAACACCGAGGTCATGTATTAACAGATATCAAATAAGGAACTTAAATGAAATAAATTATTATTGAAATTTTAAGTGCCGCAGTTGATGATTTGAGAATTTTATACAGCTTTAATGCTTGGGGTTTTGAAAATAATTTGAAAATTTGAAAAATACTGAATGCTTGCTTTGTGGTAGCGCTTCTGTTACCGCTGTTTCAGATGTTAATAATGTGTTATGAGAAATACACTTTGAACAGGCAGCAAACACCACTCCTCAGTTCACATCTCCTGCAAATCTTTCAGAACATGCACAGCCAGCCTGCAGTTGTTGTTTCTTCTGTTATAGGTGATGGGCCCCATCATGATCGATGTTGTGTTTACAACCAGAGCAACATAGTAGATGGAGTTTACTGCCTCCCGATAGCACACTGGATTGAAGTCTCTGGACATACTGATGAGATGAAACATACGACTGACTTCTATTTTAATATTGCAGGACATCAAGCTATCCATTACTCCAGGTAAAAGGAAACTGCTAGGCTTGGCTGATGTCACACATTCAGACAGAATGCTAATAAAGTGAATTTGAAATAGTGAATAGCAGTATATATGTAACATAAAAGTTTAACAAAGATTCAGCAGTTCTTTGGAATTAAATGTGTCTTTTGGCAATAAGAAAGAGAGATTCTGAGTTCAAGGATACCTACAACCTATACAAGTGTGTTAAATGGCATCATATCTGAAAATGGGTAGTTATAATTTATGGATAAATTTCTGAAAACTGTTATTTTCAAATGCTTGTCCATACACATGTAAATATGCCTGTATGTAGTGTCTTTGGTTTAAATTATTTTTCTGAAGATCATCTCCTAGGAAATAAAAAAAATATATTCCAGCACCACAACTTTAGGGTGCATTACATTATCGCTCATGTGTGCAGCAACTGCTGTTATAGATGATTTCTACTTCTGTGCATGCATCTAAAAACATACCAAAACTTAAACAAGTCTTGAAGTGTTTGTAATTCCATGCTATTTGCTTGAGTCCACTGCAGCACCGGTGGAACATCCTGGCCTGAATTAAGAGACAGTAAAGCTTAAAGAGAAGAAGGCACCTACCCTTTAGGGCTGCAGATAAAGCACATGCTGTATTTAGAGCAGCAGACTTAGTGCTGGTGTCTAACAAAGAGGCACTGAAGAAGTTGGGACTATTTGTAACTTCTTCCTCATCTCCAGTCATGGATGTGGCAGCAAGTTTGTTGGTTGATAATGGTTGTATGAATGCTGACAGCCCTGATACACCACGTGCAGCTGATGGTGGTTACTGAGCAGTTAGTGATCCCAAAGGGGTACGCATTTTTTAAAGAAATCAAACCACCTCTTACTTTCATTAGGTCCTAGACTTGTGTTATGTGAATGCCTCCAGATTACCACTGCAGCTACACCAACCTCAGTATCTCATCTGCTCTTTCTACTCTGGTCTCTACCCTCCCACAGGGTAGGAAGCAGAATTGTCTGTTTTCTTGTCAGAGTTGCAGTGTATAAGGGAAAGATTTCCTGCTCTTATTATTTTTTGGAATAGTATGGATTCATGAACACTGTTAGGCATATGCAGGTATTCATGTGGCTTTGTACCTTTTCCCTGAGACCCCTTCAAGCTATGTAATACACCTGACAGACTAGACTGTTATCTGCATCTTAAGCGTCCATTTCCAACACACTATAAGAGAAGAGATCATGTTTATTCCCAAGCAGAGATTTGTCAGTCCCAAATAATCTTTGCTTGGCAGAGGAAGTTTGGGAGAAAGAAGAACTGCTGTCAGAAAAGGAGTATCAAAACACCAAAGGCTAACTTATCTTTCTTTCCAGAGGCAGCAGTGATCCATTTAATACTGCCTTATCTGCATTGACTGTATGTTTCCAAGTTTAAGTAAAAAGCTGCAGATTCTGCTAAAGAATATTTGAAGAAATTTTTCTGAGTTGTGTAGTCTTTTCCAGCTGAGGATCCCCTTCTCCATTCCCCTCTCACACACCTTCATTGCAAGGCAACCTTTTATGTGCATCTTCAGTAATTTTTGTCTCAGTTCTTTGAGCTGTATTAAGTGAACATATCCCATACCAGTCCTGCTGCATAATTATTTTTAATACTTTGAAGATATGCAGCCGTAAATGACTTTTTAATTATTAACAGTTTGGGGCAGATTCGCCTTTCTCTTGGTTATAAGCAGCCCAAAAATTACTGGTTAATTAGGATTTTTATTTTTTTTTTTTTGGCAGAGCAGCTGCAGTGAGCTGATGAAAATGCCTTTGTTTTGTGATAGATTTATTGATTCAGAAGAGAAATATGCAGATTAATGTAACCAAAAATAAAATAATAAACCCCAAACAAAAAAAAACCCTACCAAAAAATCCCCAAACAGAAGCAAAGAGCTAGTCCCTCTGCTATCCAGCTAAAGTAACTTTTTCCCATGCAGTAACGAAGGCAGCAGTGCCACGGGAAGCTTTATGAGAACAAATTCCGAGTCCTGTCAGTGGCTGTAGGATCTTTACAAAATGGTGGTAGGTGGGAAGAAATGATTCATCAGTGGAAACTTCTGAAGTGGACCTCTTCCCTGTGTTGCTCCACTTAATATGGTTGCCGTGTGTGAATTAGCTGGAAAGTTTATTTCAGTGAAAATGGCCTTCTGCATGAGCCCTTGGACTGATTTTACTTGTTCGCTGTCTACTCACAACAATTTGAAACACTTGCTCAGAGCTTTGCTACCACCTTCTGTTTCAACTTGAAATGGGCTGCAGCAGGATGAGGAGAGCCTGCTCCCTGCTGCTGCCAAAAGTCATTTTGAATCAAGCTGGAGGTGATGGCAATGCTCTGAGGAATCAGATTTTTCTTACTCAGTATAGATGTATTCAGTCTTTGAATTCAGTGAGTAAATTCAGTGAATTTATGATTAAACTTATATTTGGAGAACTCGCTTTTTATTGGTCATTTGGGTTGGAGAGTGTATGGTGCTTTTTTTCAGCATAGCAGGATTTGAATGTTTTTTTTAAAGTGTGATATGGAGCTTACCTGCGGCTGCAGAGTCATGACTGATAACCTCCCTGGTGTTAGTGTTCACTTGTCTCGGGCATGTAATGACACACATCACTGAAATCTGATTGAGGAAAAAATAGCAGACCCTTTCTCTTTTGTGTTAGATATTGCTTCAATAAGATGTCTCCAAATTACAGGAGAGTTCACTTAGGTCGCAGTAATTTTCCAAATTAAATTAGACTTATTGTAATCTTTTCTGGAAGAAGATAATTTCAGAAAATTTGTAACTCTGGGGCATGTTAGCTCTGTCCCAGTTCCATCTGAAAGCTGGAACTTCCTAATTTATAGCTGTTATATGCCTTATTATTTATATAAAGAACCTCTGCAGTTCTCAGAAGAAAGGTATTGCATGAGAGCAAGGGAGGAAGTGACAGCTGAAAATACAAAACCTCTAAGTAATATTTGGAGACAGTGATGCTTGATGGCAGAATTAGGTGTTGTGGAAATGAATAACACTGAGAGGAAAAGACATCTTATTGCAGTTTTCTATTTTCAGACTAATTTTAGGTTTCTAAATCCACCCCTGTTAACTAGTGAGTTTGCACAGTCAGTTTTTGCCTACTCACTCAAATATGCTGTACGACCACCACCTCTTCATTTTAGGACATACGATTTGATGCCATCTGTGGTGTCTGTTTTTTTTAATAATACATGTTTCAAATATACTGTCTTCATAACTGTCATCCATTGTGTGTGCTTTTTGTGGATCATGTCTCCTAAAGTTCTGTAAGTTCCCCAGTCTGTTCCTTAGACAACAATGGCAGCTCTCTGTAACTGAAATATTATTAGAGCTGCTAAACATTTCAGAGGAAAATACACAATCAGCTTTAAATGTAAAAGTATGCAACAGAGGAGTCACTGTATGAGAGTAGCTGTGGGTCCTGACAGCAGTTTTATGAGGTATACTAGCTTTTTGAACTTTAAGACATTAAAGCTATTAAATATTAATATTTCATGTTTATAGAATGAGTAGAATGTTCCTGTAACTGAGTATAATCCATGAAATCATGAAGTGGATGAACATGTTGCTCTCATCAGTGTTTATGTCCCTTTCCATTAAGACAAAATAAAGCAAAAGGTAAAAGAAAGGAAACTTGTGCTTGGAAATACTATTTTTGTTCATTTGTTTTGTGATGCTTACATATCAAACTTAATTTATGATGTAGTCTTTGCAAGTGCTTTGTAGCTTGGTGGTAAGTTGGTTTCCTTCCACATTGCCATAGTAATGCAGGTTATAACCTAAGTTACATATTAAGTGGGGATGATCAGGAAAGTCACATAAAAGGTGTCCTTTTGATTTATATTAATATGTTAATCTAGATAAGTGAGTGGATGAGGAGTGATCCAGGGCAAAGTTGAGATGCTTCTTGTTTACCTTCTGGAGGCACTAAAACAGCATTCTGCTGATGAGCACTGAGTTTCCTTTTGTCTGTAGTAATTCTGTGAATTATTTTATTGACATGCACCTTTCATTGGGATGGAAAAAACCTGTCTGATTGTGTTTTTTTCATATGAGAATCACTGGAGGAGGGAAATAATGTAACTTCTTTTAACTTATTTGGGTCATATGAGATACAGTTATTGCTATTTGAATGTTAGAACACTGCTGGTATTGATGAACATAAAGGTATACTTAAAGGCATCTGTGGTAGGACTCAGTTTGAGATTAAGATCCCTAGATTCATATGTCTGTATACAGCAATTCAGCTTACTGGTAACTAGGCATCTGCTTTAGAGTGAAATGAAAAATTTTGTTGCTGGTGAGCTCCACTGATGATGCTGATGAGATCTCCATTGATTTGTAATGAGACATTAAACATCTTAAATGTTGCTGTCTAGTGTCATCTGAGATGCTCTACAGTTTCCTGTCTGGCCTCCAGCTACTGTGCTACAGGAGCATGGTTTCTTATAGCTTGTTAGTCGTATCTGTAAACCCCATCCAGCTGTTCCAGATGCTATAGGATGTCTCAGTTGTGAGTGGGAAGTCATCTTTAGGCAATGCATTGAGCATTGCTGTGCTGAAGACACCCATTTGTAGATTATCATGGTTTGCTGTTTTCATCTTGATCTTGTATCCCATTTGTCAGCTGTATTTATGAATAATGTCTATCTTTGTGCAGTTTAAAGTCAGAATTACCTTTGAATTGTGTCACTGGAAAAATATTTTTATTTTTACTCTTTACCTTCTGACTTACCAGTTTAAGTCATTCACAAAATAAAATACTCTTCGAAATGTAATTATGAAGTAATTTTTTTATTACTGAACTATAAAAAAGCTTCAAAGAGGAATCTGTCACAAAAAAAACCCTAGAGTGCAGTGATCAATGCTACTGTAGTAGAAAGCTGAACTGGTATTTTATGCCTACATTATGATTACGTGAAGAAGTGATGATGTCTACAGAGATTACCATAATTAACATTAAAAACTGAGAGCCAGCTGTCCCCTATGCCTAAAAGATACTTGTGATAGAGCAAAAAATAAGAAATAATGAGCTCCTGAACAAAAGTCTTTGATTGTATTCCAGTAAAATAATCCTAATTAAAAATACTTAACATCAATAGGAGTTTGCCTTTTCATTTCAGTGCTTGGTGTTCTAATTGTTAAGTTATCTGGCCATTTTATATTTAAAATGATGAAAATATTTTAAGGCACATTTTTTGATCTCTTTATCTCATAAATGAGGACATTAGCCACAGGTTTGATTTTTT
>JAOEHX010065875.1:9207-39271 GCA_025448015.1 Bolborhynchus lineola | reverse complement strand
TCTCAACCTGTGGGAGTTGCATTCTTTTGATTCTCCATGTAGCAAACTGCGTGGCTGATTTACGGCCTAAACCACGAGAATTGCTAAGTCACTTAAGATTTTTGCTGTCTCATTAGTTTGTTTTCCTAACCAGCAAGCAAGCTTATTTAATTGCACTAATGCTCTAGTAGCAGCAACTCCCGGCATGAAGAAACTAGCTACAATAATTTCCCCTCTATTCCAGAGATCAACATTATCATTACAATTGGAGTCAAGTGTTGCTCATTTTTGGCAACCTCTGTGTAACTGTGTGTGATTTAAGATCATGTTTATGTTGGGCGTAAACCATGATAGCCGCCCCAACGTACACGGACCTCCTCTTGGCTTCCATTGAATACCTGGATAAGCTTTTTCACCACATAGTAAGAATATGCCTTGAGGCAATGCTTTTGGTAAGCTATCGATACTAGTTTCAGTAATAACTGAACACCATGGACTCACGTTTTTTGTCATATTGCAAACAGAGGACTGTTTGGTCGGACATCAGTAAAATCGTGATTATGCTTCAGGGCCGACAACAGAGGCTCTGGCCCACCTTGACCTGACCAGGTCATGGCTGTGGTACATCACAATCCCTTCCAGCCACAACACCAACACTGAGGGGCATTCACTGTGCCTACAATATCTATCACTTCTGGATCTCTCGTTATGTCAGGCAAAGCTTGAATCCAATCAGAAATGGTTGCATTGTTTATTACCCCTAGTACCGGCAGACCAACTAGACATGTATGGAAGGGCTGGTCTGCTGTATGTACTGAAGCACAAAAGGTTGTTTGATTCAGTACCCTGGCTAAGGTCACTCAAATGTTAGAGCTGTTCCATGGCATCAGTGAGGGTAGGTGCAAATTTCTGCCTGTTGGAGTCAGAATCCAAAACAGGAAGCACACACTGAGCAGGAATCCAGCTGGGACCTCCATCTGTGGAAACACAAGCATACGCTCTTCCCCAGATTAGTAGCTCTTGAGGACCATGCCATTTTCCCATAACTAAATCCCTTACCATTACTTTAACTCCCCTGCCCACCCTGTCTTTGTCTGCTATCGAATTGAAATGCTGAAGGATGTCATCAGAAGTCTGCAAAAAATTTAACACATACGTGGCTTTGGCTAATCGTGCCTCAGGTGGCTCACCCGGCATTCCCCGATTTTGTTTTTGAAGAAAAAGTTTGAGTGTACCATGGGCTCGTTCGACAATGCCTTGACCTGTTGGAGAATGGAGGATACCAGTAACATGAGAAACTCCCCAAGCTTGCAAAAAAGACACAACTCTCATTAACACATAAGCAGGGCCATTGTCTGTTTTTATCTGCTGTGGAACCTCTAAGGTTGCAAAAGCACATTGCCAATGGTGAATGACATCCCAGGCAGATTCACCAGTATAAGTGGTGGCCACAATAGCAGAAGAAAATGTGTCTATGGATACATGCACATACTTTTGTTTGCAAAATTCAGCAATATGTGTAACATCTGTTTGCCAGATCTGTAGAGCCTGTAAACCCAGAGGATTAATTCCAAAATAGGCAGGAACATGCTGGCCTTGACAGTCAGGGCAGGCAACAACTATGACTTGTGCTTCACTATTGGAAATTTTAAACTGTCTCTGTAAACCAAGAGAGCCTTGATGGAAAAATTGATGAGATGCTTGTGCTTGTTTTATATTGGGAACAGGTCCAAGGACAACCACAGATACCAGTGAATCTGCTTTTGCATTACCTTCCACTAGAAAGCCTGGGAGACTGGTGTGACTTTCAACATGCAAAATAAAATATTGATGTCTCCTTTTCTGTATTGTTAGCCATATTAATTTCAGGATTCCAAACAACTTTTCATTGGACACTTGTCCCAAAACTGCTTTGTCTAATCATTGTACCAACTCAGCTACATGAGCAGAGTCAGTAACAGTGTTAACCGGATCAGGAAAATATTGAAATACCATTGCTATTCCTCTAAGCTCTACCACTTGGGGCAATCCTTCCTGATATTCTATTTGGTGCTGCCCGTGTGAGTTCTCTTTCCACACAATAACAGCTATTTCGGTTTTTCCTGAGCCATTCGTAAGCACTGTTGGCCCTTTGACTGGATTCAACTGACTTAACTGGTTTTGGCCAAATTGCACCTGACTTCTCAATTTAAGCAGTGGATGTGAGGGTAGATGATAATTTATTTGCCCTGTACAATTTATCAAAGCTGCTTGCAGTGTAGAGCTATTAGTCATGCACCATTCAAAATATTCAGTTTGTACTGGAAGCACAATTTTTTCTGGGTCTCTGGCTATCAATTCTGTACATCGTGTTCTAATTTTTATAATTATTTGGAAAATTATATCAAAAAGACCTGGAGCTGTTTTGTTTGTCTTGTGTGGTGAAAAGACCCATTCCAACACATGTAAGGGGTCTTGCCACTTGTCATGCCATTGAGCAATCATGCCAAAAGGTATTAGCTGATCATTGAAAATGGTTGCTTGTATAGATACTGACAAATCAATTCACCACACATGTTTGTTGGTAACTGCCTGTTCAACTTCCTCAATTACTGTTCTTGCTTCTTGTATTAATGTGTGTGGAGCAGAAATGTCTGTGTAACCTCATAAAATTTAAAACAATGGCTGCAAATTCGTAGTGGGAATTCCCACATATAGCCTGACCCAATTGATTATTCCTGCTATTTTCTGGACATGATTTAATGTTTTTTACCTCCAGTTGCAATTTTATGGGTTGTGGCGTGTTGGTTTGAGTCAAAACTTTCATGCCTAAATAGAATCACGGTGCCTGGCATTGCACCTTTTCAGGCACAATGACCAACCCATGCTGACATAAACATTCACGAGTTTTTATTTCCATTTTAATTAACTCTTGTGGCGTTGCTGCAGCCAACAGATATCATCCATAAAATGATAGCAATATCCTGATGGAAACACAGCACATGCTGGGTTCAGTCCCTTTGCTACAAACCATTGAAAAATTGTAGGTAAATTTTTCATACCTTGTGGCAAGACTTTCCATTGGTATCTTTGCAGTCTCCCCATTGTTCACAGATGACAGAGTAAAAGCAAATTTTTCCCTGTCCTGTGGAGCTAGTGGAATTGTGAAGAAATAGTCTTTTAAATCCATTACAACAATTTCCCATTGCATCTGTATCATGGTGGGAGATGGCAAGATGGCAATCCAGGTTGCAAAGCTCCCATAGTTGCCATGACATCATTAATTTTTCTCAAGTCACATAATGACCTTGACTTTCCAGACTTCTTGTGAATAACAAATACAGGAGTGTTGTAGCGGCTGTGTGAGATCTCCATGTGTCCTGCAGCCAACTGCTCTGCTACAAGAGATTGCAGGGCTGCGAGCTTTTCCTGGTTGAGGGGCCACTGGTCAACCCACACCGGTGTCTCTGTTAACCATTTTAATTCAAGGGAGTGTTGAGAAATGCCCTGCATCACAGTGACCCCCCCATTAAAAATCCATTATTATCCGCACTCCCCATTGCCCTAGGCAATCTCTCCCCCCTAAATGCAGTGGTGCAGAGGTCACATAGGGTCACTTTGTCCTTCAGGATTGACAACAATTATTGGTTTGACTGACATTAAACTTTTTGCAATCCTGCCAAGCCCCACCACACCCATGCGTTTGCAACCAAAGGCCAAGAGGTAGGCCAGTCACACTGAGAAATGCTAATGGCATCTGCTCCTATCAAACAATCCATTGAGTTTTACTTCATTAGGAGCAGCACCATCCATCATGAGTGTGCACATCACCTGTGGCCGCTTGTCTGAGACTGTTTGTGACCAGAAAACAAGCAGTTTTCCCATTGATCCAAATCCACTGTCATTACAGATCACAACATCAGTCCTAGGAACACAACTCACAAGTGGCACAAGTTGAGCTAAATGCATTCCTTTCTCTATTGTTACTGGTGGGGTTATGGTTGACACCAAAGCACAAATCTGCCCCACATAGTGAGCATCAATAACCCCCACATGCACTATTAGTGCCTGCAAAGTGGCACTTGAACTTCCAATTATCAAAGCGCTTAGTCCTCTTCCGATTGGCCCCCAAGAATCTAAAGGCATTTTATGAACTCCTTGAGTCGTTATAGTTAATGTGTGGGTGGTAGATACATCCATCCCTGTAGACCCCCTTGTTTTACCTGATAATTGGTCGCATAGGCTTGTCGTGATTGGTATTGATTGGTCAGCAGGTTGTTGGCAAACGGGCTGGAGAGGGCAGGCATTTCTCCCCCCTGGACGCATGATCGAACAGGATATCCCCCAGGCATTTCCACACCGAGACACAGAAGGCTGCCGCAGAATTGGCCTCATACCCCTGTCTCTTACTCCACAATAGCATTTTTCGGAGTAGATCGTCTATAGCTACTTCCCGCTTTTGAAATGTTACTGTCCACATGGTCAGTACTACCGAGTCCTCTTTACCTAGCGAGGTTCCCATGCCTCCAGCGGCTCACCTTCCCAGGCGTTTGTTCCTAGCCGGCGTACGCCGCGACGCCGCTCTCCGCTACTCTGGGCTCCGCCTCCACGGCGGGTCTCCGCGCCAGTTCGTTTCAATTCGGTCACGTCCTGCACGATCAGGTCGGGGTCACCAGATGTCGCTGTTGAGACGAACAAACGACACAACACGCTGCTTTGGCGATTGAGTAAAAGTTCCCTTTTACTGTTGCAAACCCTTGCTTATATACAGTTTCTAGCATACGTGTGTCCTTTATCCACTGGTTACATCAGTTAGCAGCAGCACATTATTGTATGACCTTTTGCAGCATCACTAAAGTCTGTTATCTTGCCAAGATCTTGTTCAGCAGTTAGTTACTCCCCTTGACTTGCTTGCTTCTCCAGATGCCTTCTGCTCCTTCATTCTTCAAGGATAAGCTTTGATATCTTCAAGGCTAAGTTCTAACGTCATGTCCTTAGTCAGGGGATCCACTGACCCGCTGTAGTTCTCCACATCTTCCTACTCAAAGAGAGCAGCGTGGGTGGTGTCAAGCAGTGCCCCTTGCCCTGGATGCACAGCTGAGAAGGGTAGGAAGAGTCAGCACATCAGGGCTAGGCTGCTGCGCTGCTCAGCATCATACACAGCATCCCAAATACCACTATTAGTTGCTAGTCATGCTGGTAACCCACACACTTAAGAGTCATTGTAGCTCAAACTGCTATCAGCAGAACTACTGAGAGGAAGCCTGCAGCTCACATAGATAGCTCCTACCACTCACTGAAAAGCTGCTCTAAAGATTACAGACAGCTGAAAGGCATCAGTACAGCTGCTAGAGCTACTGAAATCTTGAGGGAGTTATCCCCTGGAGGAAAGAGCTTGAAAAAACTTGTTAGCCTTCACAGTCTTCATTCTCCCTAACAATACTTTACACTATGTAATAGCGGCTTCAGAATACATCTATTGGCATTATTAGCAAATGTTAAATAGTGGTTAGAGCTAGAGCAGCCTCCTGCTGACCTCAACAAATGGCTTTTTCTCACTTCACTTCTCCATGAACAGCACTGTAACTGGGGACATTTGCCCTCCCTTATTGTTCTTGGACATGGAAAGCATGCAGGTAGGCACACATGGATGCTAGTACTTTGAGAAATGGTGGTGGGACCATTCTAACATAAACAATCACAGCATGCTCTGAGCCAGAAAGAAAAGCTGATCTCTTTAGCTCTTCAGTCTGACCCATGAGTCAGGGAAGGCCGTGCCAAAGGTTTGTTATAGCTCTGGAAGGTGATTCCTGTTCTGTGCTCTGAGGGTAAAAATCTGTTTCAGGCTCTTTCAATGTCCCCATGCCTGATAACAGGAATAGACTGATGCAATACTTACTGCTGTGGGAAATGTAATGTTTGCAAATGCTCCCTTTAGCATCATAACCCCTGATTTGGACATAGTCTTGGGTGGCATGGTTTAGTGGGAGGTGTCCCTGCCCATGGCAGGGGGTTAGAACTAGGTGATCTTAAGGTACTTTCCAACCCTAACTATTCTATGATTCAAATTTTTCTTATTTTCTGTATAGGGCAGCAAAAGCCCCTTATGTTCTACCTACATATGATCACTTGTTTCTTGCAGACAAGGCATTTTAAAACCTGTGTAATACAGCTTGGTACAGCATCTGTCTTTTTTTCTGCCAAGTCTAGCTAGCATATCTGTTACATTCTCTCAGCTCTAGCATGACAATGCTTTACACTGAAGACCTGAGTAGCTGGAGAGGCAGGCACAGCATGTAGGACTCCTTCAAAATTCTGACATATGTGATGTCTTTCCTTAAAGATACCTTTATAGAGATGTTCACGTTGCTATCACCACACCCTGTTCCTCAAGACACTTTCCTTGTTGTCCTGTGAAGGGAATGTACTATTTAGCCCAACACATGTATCTAAGGTGCAGTCTGAGATCTGCAGTGGAAACACTGCACAGCTGCATGTGTTGCTGCTGTTCAAGGGAGAACCAAAGTTCATGGGGAAAAGTAAGGAAATTAAGTAAACAAACTCAATTTTAAATAACAATATGGCTTTAATCATCCTCTTTGATATATCTTCAATACATGGTACACTCAACCCTTTTGAAAACAATAAATGCAAACAAAATGTTCAAGCCAAATGAACTTTCCTAACCGGCTGAGTGCTGACAATCATTGTGCAAAGAAAGCTGTGTGTCTTTCTTCTAGGGAGGGACTTGCTGCATTGGCAGCCAGATTGCAGGAATTTTTATCTTACTGTGCATACCTTCACATCCAGAACAGTATTTGCAACAACTGATGTATGCGCAGCATTCATCACTGAAATTAATGTGTATAAACCTCCATTCTTCCAATCATCTACAGAACTTATGTAATTACTCAAGTGTGTAAGTTGCACCCTAGCCATTCAAATGACTTTAAAAATGGCTTCACAGATACATAGCATATATATATAGTCTACACATCGCAATGATTTAATTGCCTGTGTCCACTGCTGAAATGTGATTTATAGCTATTTTTTAAAAAAATGAGTAGAAAAAACATATAGATAAATGTTAAAATATATAAATAGAAATGATAGAAAAATAGATATGTTGTACATAACAATAATACAATATGCCTGTATAACACCAAACCTACCGAACTTCATTTTGGCCTGCACAACAACCAGTTATTCCAGAGCTAAACAGAAGCATGGATGAAACACAAGGTATTTAACATTATTTCCAGTAACATGGCACAGAGGTTAATATAGCAAAGTTTCTATGGTCTGGCTTTATAAACACAGAAAAATATTTTTCACAGTCCTGGATTGGCAACATAGCTCCACTGTTTAGGGCTTGAAAAAGCTCTGAGTTGCTTTTGTCCTGACAGAAAAATTCCTCCTCTTTGGAATGTTTCTTTCTGTTCCTGTCATACAGAAGGCACAGCATAGCTGCACTAACAGAGCTACCCAGCACAGCTCATGTCAGTTCATTCTTGTGCTTTTTATGGATATTGGAATGGTGCATTGTCATTTTCTTGTTGAAAATCAGATTTTTAAAATATACATGTAGAAAGCTAGAATTCCCAGGATGTGTTCATGATGATCCTTGTCATTACATTATTTATGCAAGTGAGAGGAAACAATTAGTGTTTATAAGTTTTGACATTGCACACTGACATTACATCCTCAGCTGAGGGTACAAACATAGTGGGTTGTCCCTTCTCATGATCAGAGGAGGTGCACTAGGTGAATCAATGTATTTCTTCGAGTATGAGGAAAACAAGTAGATGAACATACAGATAACTACAGAACTCCAGAGAAGTTCTTAGAATTTTAGATAGGCCAATCCCTGGTTGGTGATCATCCTGGTAAATAAAAGGAACTTTGAAAGTTACTGCAGCACTCATCTGGAATAAGATATGTAATTTTGGGGAGAAAAAAAAGGATTACTGATACCAGGTGAAAAGGGTTACTTTGGGATGTTCAGGAGAATGGAAAGCCTATCTTAAAAGTGGAGACTAAAGGACTGGGCCTGTTTATCCTAGCAAACAAAGGCTGGGAGAGGGTTCTGTTTGATCTGTAAAACAGAGCCAAGTGAGAGGTAGAGCTCCTTTAACAATTTGGCATCAGAGATGCAAAAAATACGGGATAAACCCATATTGACCCACCTACATGCCTGTGAGAAATCACAATTTCCTGATGCTTCTGCCCCACTCAGGGAAGCGAGATCTTGAGATAGGTTCCTGCAGGTCTACATGAGCAGCCAGGGAAAAAAAGGAGCTGCTGAAGGGGACTGCACCTCATGATGACCATAAGGCAAGGCAAACTGCAAGGCTGGACTGTGTGAGCCAGGAAAGCCTTTCAAACCTGGTAATGGATAACTGCTTAAGTACCAGGGGAGGAGGCATTTTGTGTAGCCTGCTATCCTTGGGGATGGCAAAAGGAGAGAGACCTGAAAGAGAAATGGCTCCCTAAGATGGCTTTCATCTTCAAGTACTTTAACACTGACCCATCATATGCTGGAGAGTCTTTTCCTGGCCATAGTCTTTGCAGTATTTTTAGGAAGAGCTTTCCCTTCTATTAGTGTCTGCCCAGGCACCTGGAAATGGGCATTTCCATTCACAGAGTTTTTCTGAGATTTACATGAGTCTGAGACAGTAGCTCGGGAGCTGGAAGACTTTGAATCCAAAGAAATCTGACTAACAGCAACGCTGTTTGCACTCTTGGAGGAATACGTATAAATCATTTTGAGAAAGGCAGATTTTGTGTTTGTTTCTTGCTTGTAAATGATGATATAGCACTTTGGAAGAAAAGTGCAGCAGAGGATTCCATAATTGGAGATTAAAACAACGATGATTTCCACTGCTGGCAGGTATTTACCAAATGTAGTTGCATAGACAGGGATAAATACAATCCATGCTATAAAGTAAATTAGCATGCCAAAGGTGATAAATTTAGCTTCATTGTAGTTCTCTGGCAACTTCCTACCTTTAAAGGCAAATACGAAGCAAATGAAGGCTAGGGCAGCGATGTAGCCCAACATAATCCCAAAAGCCAAAACAGAGCCCTCATTGCACTCCAGAATTATTGCTCTTGAGATTGAGAAATTTTGCTTCACAAAAGGTGTCCTAAATATCAGCCAGAAGGTACAAATGATAACTTGAATTCCAGTGCAGGTGACCACAATGGGAACAGGTTTATACATACATTTCAGGAAATTCTGCAGCTTGGGATCAAAGCTAAAGGCTAGTAAAATTTTTAGTGACTTTATTAAAATACAGGAAATGCAGAGTGCAAAACTTATGCCAAAGAGGGCTTGTCTAGTTTTACACTTGAATTCTGTGGGTTCATCTATGAAGAAGGTGGTGCTTAAAAAAATTAAGAAGTGGCTGAAGAGAATAATGTAGCAGACAGTTAGACCTCCAGATGCTTTTACAACTGGAGTGTTCAAGTTCTTAGTGAATATTACACTAATTGACAAAACCAACACAACCCCAAAAGCAGAGAGGAGGAGGAGGAAAATAGCAAACCAGTCAGTCCATGCGAGGAAATGGATTGTCTTGCTGTAGCATGTGCTACTATTGATGGGAGCCCAGTAGGTTTTGTTGTCACATTGGTAGCAGTAATCCATATCTGAAAGCAGAAAGAAGGAAGATAACTTAGAAACCCAATGTAAATAAACCCCACAGTGAAATATCGAGGCTTGAGATACATGAGATACAGGAGCAATGTGGGAAGGAATGCTAAGGCGAATACACAGGGCTGACTGCTTCCGACTGCTGATGTCTCTGTCCAGGCGGCGGAGCTGCAGGACTGCAGTGGCAGGGGTGGCAATGGTGACAGCAGTAGAAGGAGCAATGGATGAATACCTACCAGCTGGGAGAGGGGCTGCCTGCAGCCAGGGGCAAGAAGGGGACAGGAAGAATGACCAGGATCCTGAAACTGCCTTGAACATTGCTGACAGGCAGTGAGTGACCTGTCCAGAGATGGGAGAAGCAAGCTTTAACTGACACCTGAATAATGACTTGAAAGTAAATCAGTTCTCTTGCAGAAATTTGAACTATGCTTCTTTCATTTACCTATTTGACAAGAAAAAAACCCTGCTTTCTCTTTAAAGACAGCTTTTGAAATACAACAGCAAGAACAAACACTGCTTTAGATTATGCTTTGACCTGATAGGTTTGCTTTAAAATTTCTGTCCTCTGATATGGAGAAATTTCACAATTGTTTGAATTAAAAATTAATTTCCTTCTGCTCCCAGGGTATTAAAGTACATAGTACCACAATTTGCTTAATTCCTTCTCTCTCTCCCATATATAATTTTCCTCTTAATTTTTTTTTTCTCAAACCTATAAATGAGCTAGTGTCAAAACACGCCTCAGTTTTGATAGTACAAAATATGACTGTACATGTATATCAAACCTTGCTGTACTCACTGGTAAGACAAAAGAACCCCAACTGGTAAGCAAAATGCATCACCCTTGAACTTTCTAAACTTACAGAGTTGTTTGGTTTGGAAGGGACCTTAAAGATCATCCAGGTCCACCACCCCTGCCATGGGCAGGGACTTGTTCCAATAGATCAAGTTGCTTCAAGCCCTGTCCAACACAGCTTTGAACACTGCCAGGGTTGAGACACCCACAACTTAATGTCTCACCATCATCATAAAAAAATTCTTCCTTAATGGGCTGGGTGTACTGCAGAAAGACGGAAACTAGTTAGTCTCTGATGAATCAGCCAGACTTTCCATCCTAACAAAGGATAATGTTGGTCAGCTGGACAATTTAATTGCTTATAGTTCGGTCTTCTAACAAGCATTTAAACAGAGTTTTATAGGCTAAACACTCATATTTGGGAAATTGAGCATAAACAAATATTTTAATCCCTCTCCAAAACTATACCCAAGGTTGCCAAGGCACATTATATTCAAATAAAACCATTGTATTGATGTCTAAATAAGCCTTTATTTGGATCACCATTCCTTACCTGTTTGATTGCTGTAATGGTTTTCTGGGCAGTAAACACACTCATAGCAGCATGTGTGTGGACTTCCTGTAACCTTTTTCATCTGTCCTGGTGAGCAGTGCTGGGAGCATGTTGACTGAACCTTCTGCAGTGTGCAGAGAACAACAGCAACCACAAATCAGCTAAGGCTTAACTAACTACTAAGGTACATTAAAATAAACCTCCAGGAATTCTACAATTTGCACTCTCTATTTGTATCTAACGCATTATGAGAGAATATGAAAATGAAGCTGGAGAAAGACATTGTAGGTTCCATGTTTCTTGCATTTTTTCTGCACAGTCAGGAAGTGACAGGATGGGGCATTACCTACCTGGCAAGTTTATATTTTGTTAGTGAATGTCAATCAGTGGAATTGTCTGTACCTTTAAAATTCAGATCAAGGTGTCTCATTCAGCTTTGAACCTGGAATTTAGTTCTGCTGGGGATCAGCTCTAAAGAAATCCCATCTGATAAGGGATTTGAGTGGACTGCTTCCCAAGTGAAATCCTGAAATGCTGCTCAGCTGCTTTGAGCCATGTGAGATATCTGGGCTCAGGAGAAACACCTGTGTGGGTGCTCTGCTCCGCAGCTCTAATGTTCTGAACCTTAGCAGCTCTGCCCTGAGTCATGAAGCACCACTCCAGTGTGTGTGATCAGGGCCTTCTCTCAGGTCTCAGTTCAAGTCCTCCTTCCAAAGACCATTTTTGCAAAATGGAGGAACAGTCCTGAAGGATGCAGGAATAGCATCCTTAGGACAGACATAAATTCTCCTCTTGGTAAACCTCCTACAAACGTTGCGGAGAAATAACTTGGTCTCAAGTCACTGAGCCTGCTTACAGGATAACATGCTTCTCTGTGTGCATGAAAGGTCAAATATATGCTTGAGAGGGCTCTTTGGTCTAAAAGGAGGACATGAAATCACAAGAGTGATTTCTAGCTGATGCATGCTTCAGTTGCAAATACAGGGGGGAGAAGAAAACTTATGAAACAAATGTCACATGTCAAGAAATTAGAAGTTACCTTTAAATCCAGAAATGCCTTTTTTCTCTCTTCATCCTCAAAGATAAAATTACCTTTCCCTGGGTCATATTCTGCCACAGTGGTGATTTTCATGTGGCCATCAATTTCTTTCCAAAGAAATACATCATAGCTAGTGCTCATGTCTCCGTTGGCGTCAAACTTGATTTCTTTATCATCATAAATGACTGTAACATTTTTAAGTTCTTCAAGGAGCTGAACATAAGCATAAGGTATGATAACATACATAGGTATCATGTCAGTGAGATAAACTTAGGAGTTTAAAACCTTTATGAGAATGTCAGGTTGAAAAGAAATGTTGCTTCTTAGAAGTAAAAGAAATCTTAAAACAAATTTTTTAAAACTGTTTAATTTGGTGTTAGACATAGAATTACATTATTTAGACAATCCTATTGACCTCAAAAATCTACCAATTAAAATGAATCATAATTTCTTAACTGTATGCAGTGTGTACAAATATTCATGTTGGTATTTTTTTCAGCCTTGGAAATTTTGGTATGACAATGGGAAAGAAAAGATTTTTGTTCACTTGGAAGTACTAATGGCCTTTTGGAACTCCCCTTCTTGTAAGGAATAATAGTGAGCGATGATCCTGTTGTTACTTTACTGTCACCAGAATTGGTATGGATAACATTTGCTTCCAGAGTTAGCTCCGCCAGTGTGTTTGGAGATATTAAAAATACATTGTTTTCAGCTGTGACTCTGACTGATATCGTGTATTGCAAGGTGAGACTCGGAACTGTTCAATGAACAATATATGCCAGCTTGCTCAGATGAAGTGATCAATGGCACAGTAGGAATAAATAGCAAGAGAATATTTGATAGATTATAGGAAATATCAAAAACAATTCCATTCAACAGGGGTACCTTTCTGTCTCACTCATCACAAGCAGCCAGATCAAAAATTTCTGTGTGAAACTAGAAAGGAACAGGTTAAGGCCTATAACTGACTCCCAATTCATAGGGAGAACACAGAAAGGCTTTCATTAGCTACCATGGTTCTGAACTGAAGCAAAGACTTTATCCTCTTGCAGATCTAGTTATTTTTGGCAACAAGGATTAGTTAACAAGAAAAAACCCAAGGTTTTGGTGAAAGAATGAATATAAATGTGCCTTGAAAAGCATGTTCTTAGATGGATCCATTTGTGATATCTGTGTCATTTAATGAGCATATATGTACAGAACACATCCAGTGTATATAATATACCATCTATTCATGTATGACATCTTTGTTTTTTTGAGAATCCATATATTCTCACTGCATCTATACCAAGTTATGAAGAACCACAGTGTGCTTCTAATCAATATTGCATTTGGGCTGGATGTAGCATAGTTGTGTGGGACTGAACAGGAATTTTTTAATTGTATGTACTTGAGCTAGTTGTTAAGTCTTTATCTTCTCCACTTTTCCACTTTCTATAATAATATGGGAACAATGGAGTTTTTGCAGTACATCTTGAGCTTCAGACAGAAGGGGCTAATTAATTAGCAATATTTTAATGTAACTGATGGTTATTTTTGCGAAGTCTGTAGCACCATGAATTTCATATTTCTGTATGTGGAGATGTGTGATACAGATTAGCTGCATCTTAAGCTTTATGTATATATATCCATTTCTAGAGGATTTAGATTTAGCGTAGAGGAAATGTATTATGAAAACAGCACAGGGAGAATAACTACCTCAGTGTTCTTCATGAGTTCTTAGCCTTTTAATAGGAATTTTAATTGGGGTGATTTGGCATTTAACTCAGCAATGGTGTACATGCAACGCTGTAGAGCTGCATCTCCTGTAGAGCAGTCCTGAATTTGTCCCATTTGCATTTACAAATTCATGTTAAAGTCTGATTATTTTTTTTTTTGTAATTATTATTTCAAATCCCCTATCTTGGTTTGACCTGCCCTGCCCTAGGATAAGAGGTCAGAGCAAGTCAGTGTTTCAGTGGTTGTTTGACTTTTAAATTAACTTTTGTTTAATCCTCTGAGTAAAAGTGTGTAAAAGTGAATACCTGCGAGGAGGTTCTTGGGTAAAAGGTCAGGCCAGGTTTACTGATTTTCTGATCTGTTGTCTGATTTTCCTGCTCTTTTCCCACCCAATAGGGCTTGATAACAAATGCCTCACCTGTCTTAATGATTTTGTCTAATTTTCTAATCAGTCACTTCAGTATAAATTAAGACGAGACAGAGAAGTCTGTTGCATTTTCACTTAGAAGTAAACATTCATGACGGAGGAAATAGCCTGAATTCAAGAGAGGAGGCAGACAGAGGGACAGAGAGAGATGGGGTGGGAAGAAAGAATGGGGAAAATTGAAATTCTTTGGTGAATGGTCCTGTCCTGTAATATCCCCATCTCTCGAGAGCACTCCTTACTGTGTATTGCAGTGGGTTGTGGACCAAACATCTGCTGAGATACTGACGGTGCAGCCAGTTTAGCTTTCTGGACCAGTGCTGGTTTTAATTTTGTTTTTCACAGAGCACTTCACTGACAAAAATGGCTCTTGGATAAAATGCTGCTTTGTTTTGGTTGGAATTTTCCAAGTTTCTGAACAAAAATACACATGAAGGATCTGATTTTCTGTCACTTCATCCACTGCTCTATTGGAAAAAAAGAAAGCTGAGGGAAAAAATGGAAAGCAAATACATGTGTGTTGTAAATCACAGGGAAGACATTGGGCATTATCTGAATTCTGGGCAGAAGCTTGCCAGGATCCAAAATCTTGTCCTTCCTTTTCCATTGGATGTGTGGCAAGGGGTCCCCCTCTGCCTGGCACTGGAACATGGCTCTGTGCCCCTGGTAGATCATTGTGGGCTCTGGCTCTAGCTTGAAGGTGATGTCATAAATCATAAGGACCAACCACTAGTAGCTTAATACCTGAGAAGTCAACTGTAGATTGACTATACATTTTCTTCTATCTCACATGAATAGCTAGCAAGACATTCCAGCAAGGATCCTACAGACTGGAACCTTCATCCAAGCTGTGTGCTTTTTGAAGGTGACAGGGAAAATGTTAGGATAACTAATGAAGCCCAGCAGGTAACCATCCCTTCTAACACTTGCGGAGTCATGCATTTACAGCCACTGCTGTGGTGCCCATGAAGGAGGAGATGGTGAGCAGTTACTCACCATCAGTTAGCTATCTGAATGTGAAACGCATCAATTGTTCTCTGTCTACAGGCAGAACACACCAGGAGCCTCTGCATCTGCATGGGCCAAAAGGGAGACAGATCTGGAGCCTAGTTCTTGTCTTCACAGCAGTTAGATACATCTGCTCTAGCACATAGTCTGTGATTTCAGTTGGTGAAGGAAAGAATAAAAAGTGATTTAGTAAGAGGACCAAGGTAGTAAATCCGCAAATGTGGGAGCAAAAATGAGATGAAAGTTATGCAAAGAGAAAGAGACCTGAAAGAATTAACATCATACCTCCCAGGGAGTGAAGGCAGAGGGATCCTTGCAGTTTCTGGTTTTGCATAGCCCTTTAATGGCGTAAGCAATGGTATAGACTGCAAGTACAGTACTATGGATAAATCCTGGTTCAATGTTAGCATTCAAAAAATCATCTTTCCGGATCTGATGTTTATTCTCAGCATTTTGCAGTAGATCATCCTGGGACTGGTTTGAAATGCATGCTTGAAAATCATAATATTCCAGGTGTGCACAGACTTGCAAAAGCATAACATATTCGCGTAAAAACTTGTTGTTGTCAGTGGGCATTTCATGAAGGTTTCTTAGAAAGTCTTGAAAAGCGGAGATGTCTCTGCTTTTAAATCCGAATCCCACAATGGTTCCCAGCTGTCTGATATTGGGAATTGTACTGATTTTGACTGCAGACGACCAGTTATCACTTGCAATCCAGATTTTATTTACGTTCCTCTCAATTGCCTTTTTAAATACTTTGAGCACGTGGAACTGTCTCATAAAGACAACAATAACATTTACTCTGGTTTCCTCGACAATTTTCTCAACTACATGATCAACTTTGGTGTGAAAGGTGTTGTCAGAGAGGTAGGCAGGCAGCATTTCTTTAAAAGCTATGCAAACATTGTTTGCCATGGCCTGGACCCCAAAGCTCTCCACAGCAAACCGCCCATTGTCATCATCAGTCGCTATTAATCCAATCCAGTTCCAGCCTGACTCAGAGATCAGGTGGGCCATTGCTCTTGTCTGATGGAAATCACTGGGGATAGTCCTGAAGAAAGAAGGAAACCGGATTTTGTCACTGAGGATTTCAGCTGATGATGCAGGACTGACCTAGGAAGAGTGAGCAATTCAGTTACGGAGATGGTCTCCTTCAATGGACACCAAGAGATCTGAAGCTGCCACAATTCCTCTTTCATACAGCCTGACCTAGGTTCCTTTCTCCTGTGAGTGAGCACCAGTAAGGTGCAACCAAATGGGGCAGGTTCCCTCCCCCTGCTCTTAGGATGCAGACTCATGTACAGTACCACTTCCACTATATTTATTCTCATCCACACAATTCAGTGAAGGCAGATAATAAAACTTTTCAAAATGGGTGTGACAATTACGCTGGTATAATGATTTTGTTCTATTCTGTTCAGGTATCATCAACCTACTCCTCAAAGCAATATATAAAACATTGGAAGCATTAGCTATTGTTTGAACACTCACACATGAACACACATATATATATTTTGTCTCCAAGATTTAATTATAGTATTTTAAAATGATCATTAAGTCGGTTAGAACCTCCCAGAAAAACAAACAGTAACCAATACTACAGAATACTTGAACATTTTTAGATAAACAGTTTGCTACCTTTCTTCTTATGAATGTAGCTAGAAAAATGTAAATGGAACACTGTTATTTAAATCTTTCTAGTTTTAATCCTTTCCTATTTATTTGCAGGAGCGTTGGTTTTTTTTATTAACACTTTCTTAAACTACTTGGTAGTTCTTTAAATATATGCTTTCCAAAATGAGAGTCACCCATCTGGAGGGGTGTACTGAATCTTACTGGTGTCAGAAGGTTGCAGATGACATTGGTGAGAAAAATCTGTGGGTCAGCTTTTTCATTTCTGCATTCCCAAGCAGATTTGTTTTTATCGTTTTCCTGTATATGATGTTCAAGTGTGGCATTTTAGTTTTCATACTTACTATAGCTCCTGTGTTGGAGCTGAAGGTCATAATTACTTCCTACCACTGCAGAGAAAAAGATTCAGTTAGAATTTATGTTTGGTTCAGATTTCATGTCTTTTCCATGTGTTTGGTTGCCATGTACTTTGCAGTGAGGTAATTTATCCCAAATTGCCCAGCCTAACATGGAATGGAGGATGATGTGGAAGTCCATCTCTTTTTCCCTTATTCATTCTGGCCTGGCCTGCAACTGTTTCACAGTAATGAAAGTAGAAATGTAAGTACCAGCCTAAGTGCAATTGTGGGACTGCTAGTCCTAGAGGTTAGAAATAGAGAAGGATGTTTTGTGAAGAACTAGTGTGGATTGGGAGGGTTGTGTTCTTTCTCTTCCATAACTGTTTGAAGAGTAACAAGAGTAAAACTGTTTTAGAGCAACATTCCTCACTTCCCTGCCCACAGTTATGACAGACTCCAATGTCTAATCTCTCAGGCAGGAATTTCAAACTTACTAACTAAATTTGATTTGATTCCTCCCCAGTCCCAGACTTGAAACTGGGTATTGTCATATTCACCACCAGCCAGTCTAGACATTGTGGGTGTAACTTTGCTGCCCAAGCAAAGTTCTTGAGTGCCACCCAAGGCACACTGGAGTAACTGTCATTGTCGTTCAGGACTGACTAATGGCACTGCCAGGCTAGTATGAGCCCAGCATCATTCTGAAATAGCACTCGGAGGCATGTGCCTTGGGCATATAAAATATCCCTTACTGCCTGCTTGGTCAAGTGAACCCAGCCCTTCATTTGGAGCTGAATCCCACCCCTTTTGATGTCCCTAGGTTGAGCCAAATCTTGCTCTTTAGCAGGTGTGGCTTTTGCAATCCCTGTAAATCAAAGTCAAATCTTTACTCTAAACCTGGTAAATGTGGCCCTCTGATCAAACAAAAATAAGTGCCTCAAACCTACCTGTGGGATTAGTTGCAAAGCCAACAGCCTTGAAACTGCCATTGACACCTCTGAGTAGGTGGCTCCAGTGACAGCCTTAATTCTCGGGATGTAGTCTGAGTAGTTACACTTGAACTCCACAACATCCTCAGAAGAATTGAATTTAGACAGAAACCTCAGAGCAGATGCCATGGCTTTTGTAACTTCTGCACATGTGTCATAGATTTCATAGCCCAGAGTAACTCCAGGTAGCAGCGTTGAGTTGTTGATCATTTCAATAGCATGTATCATTGCAAGTGTCTGAAGAAAAATTTGAATTTCAAAGCTGGCAGGAAACACAGAGTTTCATTTTAGAAAAATATTGCTGGGAACAAGGCTGAAGCAAGTCCATTTTGAATATACCCCTTAGAATTTGACAACTACTGAAAAGAATTGATAGAATATTTTGTGTGATTTGCATGGGTGTAACAAAGATTAGAAACTGTGTATTTTTGCCTTGCCTAAATGGGAGATCAAGAAAATAAACACAAAACTTAAAATAAACCTGAACAAAAGGGTTTTTTTTGGGAAAAAGCAAACCAAACCAAACAATAACAACCAATAATCAGGTACTAAAAATAAGATTTCATGTTACATGAAAATTTGCAAGTGATATATTCAGGAAGCATCTGTCAAAGTCAGTGAAGCTATTGCAATTTACTTCCTCTGCCCAGGAAATTTATATAAAAATTTACTTTTTTATTTAAATAAAAGCATGAAATAAAGAAAAGACCATATATGTCAGAAGAGAAGAAAATATTTCAGAGGTTGAGGTCTTCTAGTACTTGCACTGATTTTCCCAAAATCCTCTCTAAACCTGATGAAGTTAGTACAGTTAATCCCCTTACCTCCAGTAGATATTATGAGATGCTTAATCAGAACTGTGCTAGCACAGAGTGTCTGCAGTATGAGCTACCCTCCTCTCAGGCAAGCTTCTCTGAAGTTTACAAATCTTGCCAACTAAATTAAATATCAAATGGACCTGAGGCACTTTATGACTCCATAAAAGAATAATGGAAGACTGACAACATTTTGAACTTCATCACCATTTTGAAATACATCTACATGGATACCTGCATGTCCATCTGATTATTAGATTCAGATGTGGGATTAAGTTGCAAGTGAAATTCAAATAGAATTTGAGGATTTGTACCTGTATCAAAATTAAAGAAAATGCATTTTTTGAATTCCTGGGCTTAGGGAAATGTTGTTGTACACTTAAAATGAAAATTTCCACCAGGCTTTGCATTTTTTCCAGAAAAATTTTTTTCAAGCACAGTAAGATTTGGAGCCCATGAAATAAATATTCTGATGCGCAGTCTGAACCTGAATGCGTATGTGACATGTTTTGGTTTATATAGTCTAACATAATGCCATGATTATAGTACAAAGTGTAATAATTATAGTAATTATAACAATAATTATGATCTAGTCAGCCAGGTACCATCATAGATTACAGCTGAGCTGCCCTGTGAAGTGAAGGGAATACTTTAATATGTGTTTAGATAAAATTGAGCACTCTGTGTTCAAATCATGTAGGTACAACTTCATAACAAATAATGAACAACTGCACAGTAGAGTATTTCAGACATGATTCAGAAAATTCCAGGGCTGTCTGGTTTTATGTGAAGATTGAAACAGGATCCAGTGCTCATTTCCATCCTGAGGCAGACACAGTATTTTTCATTGTAATTTTGCCATACTTTGTTATCGTGTATTATTTTACACAATCTATGTGATGTCCAAGGTCTTCTTAAAGACTAAGAAGTGCAAGAGAACTAGATTTTTCTGTTCTTAATGTAAGGAGCACATGCCCAATATCAGTGATCTCTTCTTTGTTATATATATAATTTCAAGTATTACTCACCCAGCACAATTCTGAATTACTGGCTTGATGGGATGTTCTTCTGGATGCATCATTTCACTATGAACAGCAAACAAACCTCCAATAACAATGTCCCCCGGAGAACTGGCTCCCACAAAGTCATCAGTATTCTTGCAAGAGAAAACGATATCAGTGCCAATCACAAAGCAGGGGATCAAAAATCTAACAAATGCCATGTTTCTGTTTCACTTGCTCTACCAGCTTTAAGTCTATTAAGTTAACTGCAAGGCCAACAAGGGCTCCTATGTCACCTATTAAAAAAACGCAAAGGAAAAGGGCTGCACTCGGAAGTTAGCCACACCTCATGAAGTGCTTGTATTTGCTTCACTGGCTGAGGCTATTTTGTTGAAGGTATTAAAGCAGTGCTGTCACACAGAATGTGAGGTTGCAGGAAATGTTGGACATAAAATCTCTTCTGCTCAGAGTTTATTATACCTGGAACACATGGCAAATATTTTGGTATAAATTTGGGCTTGTCTTGAATTCCTTCCAACTGAGTGTAGGTGTGAAGAAGCAATCATGTACTGATTGATCAATGTACTGATATTGCTGTGACTGTATTTTAGGGATCTGGTACAAAGAGTAGTGAAAAAGATCCCCCTGCCACACAGTGCTATAGATCAGACTCTGGTCCAAAAAAACCCCACAACCCCACACTGTCAAAAGACTGCTTTTTTCTCAACCATTTTCTTGTAAATATTAATTTTTTTTTGTATAAACTGGTTTGTATAAGCTGATATTCATGGTTCTGATGCATACACAGCTCCTAGGGACTTCAGCACACTTTGGATCAGGTTCTGTATTTGCAAGCTAGGCCATGTCTGCTGTTGGTTAATTTGGTAAACACAGAACAATAGGAAAACATAATATTAGCCCTGGTTTTTTGATGCCCTTCCCCCTTTGACACCTGTAGCAGGTCCTTGGCTGTAGGAGGATTGAAATGCAGCTGTTCTTGGTGCTACCATTCCCCTTAAATTTGCAGGAATCAGATGCTGTATCAGAAGGGAACTGGGGGAGAAGAGAAACAAAGGCTGGACTCTTAGCTTTCATAAGATCCAACCATAAATGACAGAATGAACCTTCATAGGACAGAAACTTGGTGATACTACTGAACAAACCCGATTTATGTAAGAGACACAAATTTGGCAATAATTCTTTTCTATTCTCAACATTGGCTTATTTATCTGTTTTCTTATAATGGCTCCTTCAGATTTTGCGTCTTTTGGTAGGAAGCCAAACCACTCTCCAAATAATGGGATCAGTTGTAGTGTTTATTATCTATGGTTGTATTATAAAAAAGCTGGGGCTTACCCTGGAATAAAGATTTGTTTCCTGGCAAGAAAAAAAGACAAATGGGATGTCTGTTACGTATTCTTTCTAATAAGCATAATACATTCCATATAAATTGTTGGAATTATTATGTTTTACTTGTTTTTTTCCTTTCTCACTAGTCTCTTTGTACTTAGAGTATCCACTTAGAACATTTTTGCAAATGCAAATGTAACAGACATATTACTTGCAAATGCAAATGCTAATCACTAGTTAAGACACTATTCAGCCTCTTTTTTGTTACAACAGATCATGTTTCTTTCATCTGCCTTCTTTCTTTCCATGTGGCATTTTCACTCCTGGGTCAGGGCATATATTCAGCTGCCTGAATTCTCTTTAAGGTATCTGATCCCATGCATTCATGGACAGATGATGATGCCAATTTATTCTGTTTCTGCAGTGACTTGCAAAAAAATCCAGTTATTCGAAAGGTTTTACTTTTGACTTATAACAGCATATCTGCTGTCAGAATCTGGCCCTGAGTTGTGAGACAATCACTTGCCAATATTAATATACTCACTTCTTACCGCCCATGTAATGCACCCTTAAGCATACTCTGGTGTTTCCTTTACCCTGACTCTGCCTATAACTGTATGTATAAAACTTGTGTATAGTTAGATGTAGTTAAAGCATAAGACTGGAGCTAATAATTTCCTTAACCAAGCCACAAAAAATATTCAATCATTTGCCTTTAATATGTAACAAAATATTGCATTAAGGACTTGATGGAAACGTAGTACTGATAAGCTGAAACTTCAAATTTGTTAAAACTTATTATTAGAAGCAGAAAAGAAACTTTACTCTGGACTGTCTCTAAAAAGCTATTAATTTCTATAGGAGAGGATTTTACCTACAAAACCCCAAATCCTTACTTGGTCACTTTGGAAAGTGGAAGTTGACAAAATAAACATCACATGTAATTGGTGCATAATTTAATGTTATTTATAGAAACACCTCAAAATGAGGTGTGCTTCACATTCAACTGCATAGAGTTTGTCACAGTGTAGAGTATTTTCACAGGGAAGGGATTTTATTGCTGTTGCTTGTTTTCAAGACCTATATCGCATGATTGCTGCTAGTGATAAGAAGTACTTACACGCCTTACTGAGATAGCTCAGCATAAGCTAGTACTGCAGAATTAACTGGAAGTGTTTGCAAATACCCTTTTTCACTGACATTTAAAGACCAAGTAGCTATAAGTGTGTAGTAAAACGCTCTCTGTTTAAAACTTAGTGATGTATTATTATAACATTGCTAGACTTTCACAGGTGTCTGCATAGGAGTCTTTCCTGGCAGGTTGACTGCACAAAGGCAGAAAACAGGACCTACCAAACCTGGAACTACTCTGAGAGCTAAGATGAATTCTAAGAAGCTTTGGAGGATCTCATGGGAGACAAAGATACTCTGTTAGTATCTCTGTATGCTCCAGAGTTACCTGCTGATGTGCCAAAATTGCTAATTCTTCCACAAAGGCTTCAGCTTCCCTTTGAGAAGGACAATAATAGGTGGGTTATGAAAGACAGCTATGTCAAACTAAACCTGCAGGTGACTTCTTGTAAAATTTTTGCAAGTGTCATACCTATTGAAAGGGTCCACAATCCAAAATGAGCAAGAGAAGCCAGGGGAACTTGAGTATGCGATCAGCTGAGCATTCTCTGAGAGCAGTGGATACCAGTGAATGGACCACCCGCCTCTCCATGGCTTACAGCCTCTAGATATGGACAGTTAATTGCTATTGTGTGGAAGGACTCATAGAATCATAGAATAGTTAGGGTTGGAAAGGACCTTAAGATCATCTAGCTCCAACCCCCCTGCAGGGACACCTCCCACTAAACCGTGCCACCCAAGGCTATGTTCATTTTGCAACCGTCAGTAAATTGATTGAACAAAGAAAGACTGTACTGTGCAGAAAACAAATGTGAAGTTTTTGGCTGAACTTCTTTGTTTAGCAGTTGCTTTTCATAGAGAAGTTAATGGCTTAGATTCCAAGAGGAACACCTTTTCTTTGAAGCCCATCCAGTCAGATGCAGAGGGAGACTTTTTTGTTCACTTTCTATTTTATACTGCTTTTAATTGTGCTGTTTCCAAATCAACATACAGCAAAGAGGAGAATTAAGGAGAGAAAAAAGAAATTTGGATATTCTCACCATTGTTCAAAAGAGTGACATAACTCCTTCTCACTCAGACAGGACCCATCCTGACACTACGGAGATTGTCCTATTTGGAGAACCCAGCAGAATTAAAATAAAATCTGTCATTTGCAGGGAAGCTGATGCTTGTGTAAGTTTATGGTGCCCACCCCTTCTCTGATTGTTTCTGCTGAAGACATGAGCCCAAAGAAAGGAAGATGAGCCAGAATTTTGAACTGAGTGGTTTGCTCCCAGTTCTACCACTGATTTCTTGTGCCTGATATGCACATGACTTCCTAACCCTAGTCAGATTCTTGCAGCCAGGTTTCTGAAGGGCTCAATTTTTCAAATTAAGTCATTTCAAAATGTCTTGAAACTCTAGACTTAACCTTCCTCTGGTTTATGCCATATCTGTGAAAAAGAAAAATAATGCCTTTCCATTCATATCATAATTTCTTTAGAATAACTATTGTCCTTCATTTGTGATGGTCCCCCAGATTCTATAGGGTATTTTGATACAAGATTTAAATAACATAAGAACCAGGCAAGAGAAAACAAGTTAGACTAAGCCAAGTCCAAATGACAATCAGTACTGCAACAATGGAACATACCTTGTATGAAGTGTCTATTTAAAAAAGTATTACTTTTCATTGTAATTGAGTCCAACAATACTGTCAGTGCTGTGGTTGCAGAAGTTCAGTAGAAAAGCCTGTCTGCTGCCATGTCCCTTCAACTCCGGAGCCAATACAGTATCCCATTGATTTGTCCAGCAAGCCACCTCTTGGTTTGCCTTTGTTTTGGGACAGTAAACACCATGCTTGAAAGGCTCCAAGGTAGCCCAGCTGCACTCACATGGTCTTACTGAGGTGCATAAGATCTTCTGGGCCTCCCAACCAAGGCTGAAAGCCCAGCTGAAGGCTAATATATTGAAAAGAAAACCAGAGAGTCTGAGTGTGAAGCTCAGTAGATATTGACCATCAGCAGAATTTGGGAACACTTTAAAAACCAGAAATACCAAGGAAAACATGTGGAACTAAAATCCCTTTGGCTGCAATTGGAAGCAACCATTGTTGCCATCAGGGAAGCCATTATAAATGAGTACACTGACACCTTCCAGGCAGGGAAGATAGAATTGTCCCTTGTGAAATCGATTGAATTTCCATGCAATAAGATTATGGAGCCATTTTCTTTCAGTATGATAGACTATATCTATACTAATAAAGAAAATAGATAGTGCTGAGGTGAAAACATCGAGAGGAGTAAATATTGGTTAGGACTGTCATCTTTCTAGACCAACAGAACTACTGTATTTAACACAACAATTTTGAATTGGGTTGCTTGTGAGGAATTTTTAACAATGGAGTAAAAAAAACCAAAAACCAAACCAACAAAAAAGCGATGGGTATTTAATTACTTAATTTTAATTATCTTTTATAAAAAATATTTTATTTCCTGGGACTCTATGTAGCTTAATATTAAATATTAAAATTAAAGAATAAGCTGGAGAATATCCATTATTTTGATTTGTGGTCTGTTATAAAAAAACTTATAAATTAAAACCACATCAACAGTAAGATGGAATTTAGATGGAAACCAAGGAGTCACATTTATTCCTGAGAAATTAACTCCTCAGTTTTCAAGTTCACTGAGTTTGTCCTCTAGAGGGTGTCAGCTGAGCTGCATGACAGGGAAGACGACCCCTGTTTTTCTTTATCAGGTCACAATGCTATAATGTGCTGCTAATGTACTCTGAAAGTTGAATTTTCCCTGATGCAAATGGCCTTGCTGGTGTACTCCTGGTGAAAAACTAAGGTGCTGGAACACCAGCCTAGAGAATGATTGTGACAGTGCTTTCAGCCTCCTTCCTGGGCTTTGGCGCTTAAATACATTTAAAATTGACTCTAAAACATTTTGGATTCTACGACTTCAGGTCTCAACTTATTTTTTTTTTTTTTTTTTTTTTTTTTAGAATTGATTCAAGGTTGTCATTGTCATTGTCACCCTTATTCTGGAATTTTTTATTTATTTTGGTTTTCTTTTTAGATCTTAAAAGGTCTCAGCTCACCTTACAAGGTTTAACTGATTGTGTTATAAAAGTAAACACACATGGCAAGGAGAGTACGGGCAGAACAGGTGACACTCATAAAAATTCCTTTCAGATAAGGAAAAGAACCCCAAACAGCAAATCCACAGGAGTCACTCTGGAGACTGACTTTAATCTTCAGAGTTAGAGACTGAAAAAGAAAAGGTTCACAAACTAAACCTGTTGGGAATATTCCTTGCTAAAAATGTTCACTCTTATATCCTGCAGAATAACATACCACTTTACACACTTCCTATAGAATACTGTACACTGCTGGTTAAGGAGAGCTCACATACATAGAAATACTGTGTTACTAATAAGAAAATAGGAAATGAGACTTTTCATATCTGCACTCTGACAAGAAATTGTCTTTGAAGACATACCACAAGAGATCGATAAGATCATTCATCTGCAGTTACTTCCCTGAGCATTCTTCTTATCCACATCTTCTAGAAATACAGTACAAAACAATTAACAGTACATAAAGCCATGACTGATCTGAAGTTTGGTATTAAATGCCTTGACCTTTAAAAACTGAGGGTGGTAGAACAACTATCCTTAACTTCATTAGTTGGAAGAAGAAAAAGTTTATGCCAGCAGCTATCCAAAAGACAGTGAGAATTGACAAGAATGAACCAAGGACAGAAAGAAAAAGGCATTAGTTGTGTGACTTTTCATGTTTTCATTTTATATTTCTCCAGACTAGATTTTCAGGTATTCAATTTCCCACAGTTTTCAGGTACTCTCATTCTGACCTGTGTTGATAAAATGATTACTGCCACACTGCAATACAGAAATCACAGGATTTCATAGAAAAGTACGGAGTCTTCATTTGAAAAAGAAAAAAAGAAAGTTAGCATTTTCCTAGAGGTATATCTTATTTAAATATCGATTTTTAAAAGATTACTTGATTTAACGGTGTTTTCTATTAGAGGGACCTACTTTAAAATATGAAAGGATAAGCCTAAAGCTGTGTACTACAAGTTGCTCTAAAGTTTCCTTTTCAGAGAGAACAAAGAACTTCAGGAGTTTGGGTTTAGTGCATGTATTGTTTTCCCACCAATTTTTATTTAAATCAGTACTGTTTCCTTCTTTTCACACATCAACTTTCTACATAGATTTACATCACTCACTAAGTTCTGTTTTCCTTTTATTCCTAGTGATAAGAAAAATGTGAGGTACCTCAGAGAACCAAACCATAAACTTAAAAAAATCTCATGACTTTCATCTACCTCAAACACTTTAAAATGCAGATATTACTTTCTCTAAAAATATAGAATAAATATGCTTGTTTACATGGATGCAGAATTCTTTAACATACATTTGTCTAAGAAGGTATATGTGGGCAGAAGCTTTTTAGACTCATAGAATGGTTTGGGTTGGAACGAACCTTTAAAGATCATGTAGTGTCCTCCCCTGCCATGGCATTGTAACTTCTGCATTGCGTTGTTGAGATATAAATGTTAGTGGAGGAACAAAAGAAAAGAAATGTAAATAGCTCACCTGCAAGAAATTCTAGCTTTGTATATGTATCAAAGTAGCAAGCAAAATCAAACAGCTAGAACAAGGAAGACATTTACAATATTATTTTCTTATGACTATTATATTATATTACTACTGACACACAATTCAGTGTAAGTATGTCAAACAGCTTTTCACCTCATACATCATCTGGTCTTGCACAGATCTTACCTTCTGATAGCAGACTTACATTCTATGCTCAATAATGGACTGATTTACAACATAAAGAGCAATAGACTATGAGATGACAAGTTTGAATGCCTGTAAAAGACTACCTTCTTGTATTTGAATATTCCCAGACTACCATGGCATCATTATTGTTTCTCATGCACGAGTTAAACCAAACCCAAATCAGCAACAAACAATTCAACTGTAATTGGAAGTGAACATTCTTAGTAGTAATTGTTATGCATCCTTTACTTTGATACCTAAGTGGCTAGACCACTGTTAAATGACCGGCAAAACACATCCCCTTCCCTACCAGCAATCTCAAGTGCTTTAAGAATTAAATAGACCTGTTAATGACAAAACTCATTTAACTTCAAAAAACAGTGCAGTCTCTACAGGGAAGCAGATGAAGACATGCATGAGTATGTGAACTTGATTTAGTTTTTTCCTAGCTGCCCAACATGATACTAGATATGGCTACGCCAGACAATGCTGTATCACCTACCTTGCTGCTATCAACAACAGTAAAACTCCTCTATAATAGGATAAGAAAAAGAAACACTTATCTTGGGCCTGTGCAGCTCTGGACAGCTATCTACACTAGGGAGAGTGAAATTCTCTACAGCAGTTTTGCTTAGAAAATCTCAAACACTGGTCCTTGGAGGTTGTCCATAGTTGCGCTTCTCTTGGCTTGAAGTCACCCTTCATTTTGTGGCGTAGTAACCACATAGTAATCAGAAAATACAAATTGAAGAGGCATTCCAAATTTAGATAGGGCATCTATTCAAATAAATATTCAATTTTAAAATAATTTTGTTCTGTGAGATAAATAAAGAGGATAGAAAGAAAACATTTTTGTCTCATGTTCACTAATTGGAAAGTTATGTTTCAGAGGGTTAGCACAGATACACCACCACTGGCAATATCTCTCCTAAACCCTTTTGCACATAAGCACACAGCTCCCTCTATGCTTACAGTACAGATTATATCCATGTTTGAAGACTAATTTAGGCACAGAATTTTTAAAAGTACTTCAAACTGCCTTTCCAGCTGTACTTTAATAGAGGATTTGAGGAAGTTGCTGCTGTTTCAGTAGACATTAATGTGCCTGTTGCGAGCTTTGTAAAATATCAGAGAAAAAAATCCTTCTTAAATGCCTGTCTTAGGGCCAGAATTGTTTCATCCCATTGATCCAACAGAAAAGGTTTTGAGGAAACACAGTCCCCAGGGTTTCTTTTCATTAATTTTATTCCCATGAGAGCTTTCCTGTTCTTACCAGGTCTAGCCCTTATTTGGCCTGTTTTATTTATGTTATTTCTCATTTGTAAACAGTGCATGTCCAAGTGCCTTGTTTTTAATGAACTGTAGCAGTAACATTTGATTGGAATTTAGATAAACAAGCAGATAAATCCATATCTGTTTTCTGCAGGTTTATATGCGTATATATTTAAAATTAAAAATGTAGCCAGATAAAGACAAAAGGCAGGTCTTTGCTACCACGTCTTATTATTTTTCACCCTAAAATAGAAAGTATTGTGGGACTGACAAAGTCCTTTGTGGGATTCCCCTGACTGTTGAAATAAAAGTATTATGAGAGAATCTTTTGTGGAGTTCTTGCAAAGAATAATAGGAAGGTTGGATGGAAAAGTCAGAAAAAACCTATACCTATAAAAAAGTAAGAACTACTTTGTTCTGCACAAGATAATTGTGATGGCTCTTGTCATAAATATCAGCATATCCTATGAATTGTAATACTTCCATAGTTTGTGACTACAAGCATCTGTAGGCACTTATACTATAGGCACTTATACACTAGGCACTGCACATAATAAGAAACAATTCTTCTCCAAGAAGATTTACAGGCTAACCTAACCCAAGGAACCATTAACTTTATTTTACAGAGAAAGCATGTGACTTTTCCAAGGGCAAATCAGACATGGTGAAAGCAAGCAGTAAGACCTGTCTCTTCTAGCAGGTTTTATTGAGTACCATTGTAATAACCCATCCATTTCTTCAGTATGCCATTAACTCAACCTCACATTTGTTCAGATTGCAGTGGGATGTACTGCTAAATCCTGCACAAATGTTCTGTTCACTTAATCTGTTGATAAGAGACACAGCAAAGACCTTTCTGATGTTTTCAAAACAGTTAGCAGGTTGAACAGGTGGTGTTGAAGGAGTTCTGGGTGAAGGAAGGGGCTAGCTGAGGCTGGCTGGGACTGAGGAGACACTCAGCCTCCTTTCACTTGGTGTGTTGAACAGAGTAGGAAGTGAGAAAGATTGCTTATTTAGCGTCAGTGATTTGGAAAGCACACTGCCTGCCAGGAACTTGACCATTACTGAGCAGATCTAGTACCTCTTTACCAAGCAGCCCTTCTCAACACAGATCCTCTGTGGCATGTGAGGCTTCACACTGTGCTCTTCCCAGGGCATGGCTGGGTTTCTGTCCACTATGCCAGCAATGCCAAGAATCTTGTCTTTGACCAGTATTCGTGCTCAGAAGTTCTGAAAACAGCATAGACTGATAGAATGGTTAGGGTTGAAAGGGACATAGAATCATAGAATAGTTAGGGCTGGAAAAGACCTTAAGATCATCTAATTCCAACCCCACTGCCATGGGCAGGAACACCTCACACTAAACCATATCACCCAAGGCTATGTCCAACCTGGCCTTGAACACCACCAGTGATGGAGCAGTCACAACTTCCCTGGGCAACACATTACAGTGCCTCACCACCCTTACATTAAAGAATTTCTTCCTCATATCCAATCTAAACTTCCCCTATTTAAGTTTGAACCTGTTACCCCTTGTCCTCTCACTACAGTCCCTAATGAAGAGTCCCTCCCCAGCATCCCTGTAGG
>JAOEHX010065873.1:0-14566 GCA_025448015.1 Bolborhynchus lineola | reverse complement strand
TTATTTTGCCAACTGTCAGTAAAGCCGATTCTCATGACCCCTGACAACTAGGTCTTTATTTTGGTGTCTACATAGGAATTCTGGGCTTCATACTTGCATTTGGTACTGTATACCACTGAAATCACAGTTGTCAACTGTCTTGAAAGACTTTGATACCTGTTTCCTTCTTGGATGGTGTGAACAGTGGAGAACAAGCTAGGTTGGGCTATTACAAAATTTAGTGAGAAGGAGCCCCAGATCTTTGATATCTCCAAGACGAAAGGCATGATCATTAAAAATAATTATCCAGTGCCTGATACTTCTTAATTACTTATAAATTCATCATTTTAGACTATAGTCAATTTATATCCTGCCAGGAGAGTAGCTGACAGGTCCTGAATTTAATTTTATTAGCTTATTTGAAGCAGTATATTACCTATTTAAAAATACTTCAAAATGTAATTATTTTAATTATTTTTGATCCTACAGGTTACATTGCTAATTATTACTGATATTATAAATTTATTTTATTATATGGGATGGATTTTGTCTGACTAGTTTTGGGGTTTTAATTAAAAGTTCTAATGGATTTATTATTAATAACTTTGAGCTCTATTAACTGGAATGCTAATCACCTTTTCTCCCCAATATTTTCTGTGGGAGACATGTGGGCGATTAGAAGATGATTCAGTCCCTCTCAGCTAGCTGTTGAAGTGGGATGATTTGCAGTCTTCCGCAGAAGGCTGTGGCTTGTGCTGGCTGCTACAAAAGGAAGTAACATTAAAAGGTGGACTGGATGATACCCTCCAACCTGGTATTATATGGTATTCTATGAAGCAGTATTTAACAATCAAGGCTCTCATACAGGATGACTCGTCTAATAGTTCTACTAGTAGTTCTACCAGTACTAGTTCTACTAATAGTTATTCTACTACTTCTTCTGATAGTTCTACTCTACAGGGTATTACAAACTGGTGTGACTTCACAATTATGTCTATGAATATTATTTTACTCCAAAAGTAGCTAGACTTCCAGGCAAGTTCTGACCAATGTAGATTCTGGAAACAGGGAAAGAGCTTGAAAGACATGGGAAATAGAGAGTGGGGAAGTAGGGGAGGAATCTGGGAGCTAGAGAACTGAAGGGGATTGAGGATGTGTACCCAAAAGTAATTCAAGGAGCCTTGGGACTTACAGAAGAGGTGGTGGAGAGGTATGGAGCTGGATGGAAGGGGGTCACAGTGCAGTAGAGGGTATGGGAAGCAGGAATTTGGGTGCAATGGAGAAGTCTGGAGTTGAGGCATAACCAGAAGGCAGCAGGGATCAGCTGCAGTGCAGAACCCACTAACGATGCCCCAAAGCAAACCTGAGTGTTGTGTGTTTTTTGGACAGGAACAGCAGTTAATGTTTCTGCATGGTTTGGAGTGTGGGACGGAACAGCAGATAGCAGAGGAGTTATGGCTCTGGTAAGGCAGCAGCTCTCAGGCAGAGGGTCGGACAGTTGTGAAACACTCCAGAACTGTTGATAGTGCATAACCCAGGGCTTCAGTGCACACCAGAAGGGACAGACCATTAGGACATTAGAGCATTGACTTCTTTGTAGGCCTGCCTGTGCATGTTGGACATCACAAGCTTTTCATATCTTACAGTATTATTTGATAGGCTGTTGTAATGGTCATAAAATGCCTTTGCTGTGGGCCAGTTAATAAAAGAGATTCCATGGTTTTAAAGCTGTACAACTGTTTCTTTTTTTTGAGGTCATACATTGCTGTGCTCTATTTCCATACAAGTAGACTAAGATGATGACTTAATTATGTGCTTTTCTACTAGTAAAAATGTGCTCATTCTAAGGTTTATAATCAAGTGGGCAAATGGCTTGAAACAGTGGTTGAGGTGTAAAGGGCAGAAAGTGATAACTGTAAGGCTTACTTATATAAAAGTTTGGAAGCCACTGTGCAGCCTTGTTTAAGACAAAAGTAGGGGGCACAGGCTAAGCTGTATAATGCCTCTGAGAAAGACTAGAGTTACTAAAATGTTGTTTGTGCTGAAGTTGTGAACAGTTTGGCAGTCGGCAGCCATGTGGTTATAGTCAAAATGACCACCACTGAGGCCTTTAGATTAAACAATGACCAGAGATAGTACAGTTCTTTCCATTCTTTCACCTCCTAGGTACCCATGAAGAAAATACTTTGAAAGAAATACTGGGAAATCTGACATTTTGCCACAATGATTAAAAAAAAACCAAACCCAAACCAACAATCCCCCCCAAAAAAAACCAAATCCAACTCCCCCAAAACTTTACCTTAAGATATATTTTTGAAGTCTTCTGAGAATTTTGTGACTTAAAGGAGCCCAAGTGAGATATAGATGTCCAGATAATATTGGATATGCGTAGTAAAAAGACGCATAAGCACTCCTATTGCCTACTTTTAAAAATCACAAAAGGGATTGGACTGCCTGATCTGGACACCTTAATGTGGCACTATATACTAGCCTTGTCTTCATTGTTTAGATGCAATTGTAGTGTTTTCTTACAGCTTTGTATTTGAGATGAAGTCCAGAACATGGTCACCTACACATCTGAATTCAGGAAAAGAACTCAACTGCAGCCCTACATAAGATATCTTCTTTATGAATAGAAAAAATCTGTGGTTGAAGTATATTTGTTATTTTTTCTTTTAATGTTGAAAGCCATTTTAACAGAAAGTTTGCTTCTCTAAACCAATTTACTGATTAAAAATTGCATACTCCACCTGTCACCTACATTACAGTGTATTTAACTCTTTTCTTGATTTCTCTAGACAAATGCAAAGTGACATCTTAAAGGAAGAGCAGCTATAACTAGCACTTAGGACTTAATAATTGACCTGATGTGCCCTCTGTGACCTTGGCAGCATAAGGCAGATTAGTAGTTCAATGCTTTTTTCTGTTCATGTTTATTTCATCAGAGGTAAATATGTTGTGTTCATGCACCTTGCAATCTGTGAAGTTAAATTTAAACAATTTGCTATCATGTCTTGAGCGAGAAACTGAAAATCACACTTCTGTGTCTGTGTACCAGACAATGTTATGTCTTTGGTGAAGAAAATATTAATAAGAAAGAGAAAGGTGTGATTTAAGAAGAGGCTGTGTAAATGTGGGGAACTAAGTTTATATATTTTGAGACAACATGATCCCAAGTATCAAAGGAATAATCAGAAAATAAGGTAGTGTTCACATGACTTCGAAATCTCAGTACAACTGTTTCTGGAACTCTTCACTGAAATGCTGGTGTACCATATAATGTTCTGATTGGAACAATCTCCTGTGTGAGTCTCTTTCCAGTAATAAGTATAACAAATTTCTTTTTAAGCCAGTGGGAGAAGTGAATTTATAGTTATTCCCTGCCAACCACTTAAGAAGCTGCCAGCTAATCTGTTTCTCTGCTTTGTGTGTCAAAGTTGAAACCTATCTTGACTTGAGCTGAATTCTTTATGAAATAGCATGGTGATTGCTGTTGTTTTCCTGTCGTAAAAAAGCCCTCAGCTGAAAACTTCTGAAACCAGTTTTTGTAATTACATGATCTGTAGTGGAGCCTGAAAGTGTTAAAAGAGCTAGAGTAGAGCAATTACTAAGAATTCAGGCTGCCAGGCACAACAATTACTGCGTTTTGTTGATTTCAATGTAAAAAAATTAATTTTTATTTAATGGAATTTTGACCTGTACTGTTATACTTGGTATGTAATTGGTGTGTATACAATATATATTGCCTATCTGTAAATGGGTAGACAGATGCAGAATATGAATTCTAACAGTGGAGCTCTGTCAGTATTGCCTTTGCTTTAATAATGTGGTGATCTCTGCTTGCCAGAGAACTTCTTCCCTTCAGTCACAGCTTTATTTAGGCTCTTGGTCCTTCTCTTTCACTTCTTGTACAACTTTGCCTGTATTTCTGCATGTTCTGGTCCACATTCTTGAATTTTCTTCTGTTCTCACGTTATTATGATCAATTTTCTTATGAATCATATTTTCTGTTATTGATCCAGCTATCTTGTGTGTCAATCAGTCAATTTCTTGTTGCTTTTTAAGACAGAAAAAGTGAATGTGGGACAAATTTATAGAATCATAGAATCATAGAATGGTTTGGGTTGGGAGGGCTCTTAACACCCATCTAATTCCAGTGAAAGGCAGGGACACCTTCCTCTAGGTTGCGCCAAGCCCCATCCAACCTATCCTCGAAGACTTCCTGTGATGGGACAGCCACAGCTTCTCTGGGCAGTCTGTGCTGGTGTCTTACCACCCTCACAGGGAAGAGCTTCTTAACATCTAATATAAGTTTCCCTCCCTTAGTTTCAAATTTTGGATGCCATTGATACTTAACATATTCTGCAATTACCTATTCGCTTCCCAGTTTTTCAAAGACTTTTTCTATAATTTAAGTAAAAGCTATGCTTTGGTATATAACAGAGAGAAATGTAAAAGTGTTTTTCATAGTACCCCTTAGAGTATTTAGGTTCAATTATTTCAAATATGTAAATAAAAGGAAGGCAAGAATGGTTAGCAGCCATGGCTTCATCTTTCATTCCAGTGAACAGCACTGGTAAGGAGTATTACAAGAAGGGGTAAAGCATTGTAGCATAATAAATAATATCATAGCATAATATTCCTTCAACCTCCATAAATCCATCTGGGTTTTTTTTCTGAATGTTCTACACATCTGAACACCATTGCAATGAAGGAGCAGCTTGTACAGTTCCAGCCCTTGCAACTGATTGCTCCCCTGAGAGCACTCTCCAGTGTTGGTCTTGGCACAGGCTTATCCTAATGGGCATAATTTTCATCAGAATTTTTTGCAACATTAATTTTCAGCATCTTTATCATTCAGTAATATCTTCCTCCTAAAAATGTGTCTTTAAAAAATTAAGTTAAAATATCCCAGTCAAACTAGCTTTTATCAAAGATCTGTTCAAACTTTTGCATCTACCTTTCTAAACAAGTTTAACAGCATACACAGTAAAGTCAATAGCAGGATCATAATCACTGTTTTAATCTTTGCATTTGAAGTTCAAAATACAAAGTAATCCACACAGCATGTGCTCAGGATCCAGTGTGATTTCTTTTTGAGACTGTTACCAGAATATGTCAATGTTCCTGCTTTTGAGAGAGATGTCAGTGTATCAACTCATCAAGGACTGTAGCAATAGCACAAGGAGTAATGGATTAAAACTTAAACAGGGGAGATTTAGATTGGATATAAGGAAGAAATTATTTTCTGTTAGAGCTGTGAGGCACTGGAGTAGGCTGCTCAAGGAAATTGTGAATGCTCCACCCCTGGCTGTGTTCAAGGCCAGGTTTGACAGGCCCTTGAGTAACCTGTTCTAGTGGGAAACCATCCCTGCCCATGGCAGGGGACTTGGAACTGGATCATCTTTAAGGTCTTTTCCAACCCAAACCACTCTGTGATTCTGTGAATCACATACAGGCATACTGTGCTTGCATGAACTACTGTCTGTAGGTGACATAATTTGGAGTAATGGTTGAAAGACTATTTTGAATCTAAGCTGAAGGAGGTGGTTCAGGAGGTTTGGTTTGCTCTGTCTTGAAACTAGAAGACCAGTCTGCTTCTTATTTATGCAAAATCCTCTCAAAGAACTGTGCTCTGTTATTTCGAGTGTGTATTAGCAACCCTAATTTCTTCAAACATCATCTGTCCTCTTCACATAGTGCTGAAATGAATACGGACATACTTTCACAAGTTAATAAACAGAAAATGTTTGAATTGTTAGTGTATGAAAAATGTGATTACCTTACCTTATAAATTGTGCCTGATGTGACTAATTTCGGTAACGGAACTTTATATTAAAAAATACTTTGAGCATTGATTGCAGCATCCAGCAACACTCTGTGGGGAGAGAGCCATTATTTGAATAACCGTTTAGAAACAATGATGCTCAATATTTTGGAAATCTATTCCCACCCACAAATACACCCTGATCTAAGCTGTTGGTTTTGATATCATAGTTTAGCCTTGGCTGAAGAACACTGTGCAACTTTTTCCTTCTGACAGTAAAGGAATTTAACATTTCTCAACCCTTTCTGGGCAGAGAGTTTGCATATCCCATCACGTACTTATCATTAATAACACACATTTATTCCTCAGCTGACAATTTTTCATAGCAGTCAAATTCTGAGTAGTAGCAGATGGTTTCAAGGCAGCATTCTTTTTGTTAAAAGCCTCAATCATATCTGGCGTTATTAGGATAATAATTACCTCTGGAGTGCTAGAATAGTGCTACTCCTTCAGAAATTTAAGGTGTGTTTTGCTACTTCATTTCTGATTTTATTGTAAGCTGTTTAGATTCAAGATGCAAGTGTGAAAGTGGGATTAAAGCTGTAGTGACCTAATTATAGATTTTGCAGATGTTAAGCACCAGTAATTTAAAGATAGTAATTTGTACCTTGGAAAAGGAATAAAATCTTTTTATTGAAAATCCATCATTGCAAACTCCAGTGGTCTTCATAAAAGTCAACATTTGTTAATCTTTTAAAAATGTTTGAGGTTGTTAATTTTCTGGTCAGCCAGCCACTGCAGTTCTGTTTGCTGTGGATGCAATGATTCTCATTAATTGCTAAAGAATATGTGGAATCATATTCATGTTTATCTTGGCCATATGTACATGCCACAGTCATCTCCTTCAATATTTTAATTTAATTGCCCTCTTGAATGTAAGTGGATATTGTGTAGTCGTACTGTATATGGATGCAACCCAAAGTAATAAATGTTCTTGTGCGTCTCAATGGAGCATTAGCTTAAATGTCAGCACAGTTATTTTACTTCTGATCATCCAGTTAATGTGCTTATCCAGCATGGTTGGATATCCCATTCATCTGAAGGGACATTCCAGAGGAATAAGGCCACAAGTTTTAAATTGGGGATGGTTTCATCATCTAAACAGCAAGTTGGATTTCCTAGACTAATATCTAGACTCTCTGGAACCACAGGTTCAAGTCCTGGCAGACAGCCCTGCCAAGTGTCACACTTTACACTTATTTCGTCCCCAGTGTAATCTCATACACAGAGCAGCAAATAAACAGTGTGTTTCATCCCCTTCCAATGAGGTGGATGTTGACAGCTACTTTGTAAGGCCCTGGAATTGCCTCTGCTGCTGGAAGTAAACTCCTGGAATTGCCTCCCACCCTATCCAAGAGACACACTTGGCATATTAGAGTGTGGGAAATGTGCATTCAGGGAATGCTGAGCTTCCCTCCCCTTTCACAAAATATGAAAAGTGTTCAGAGAAAATAGAGATACACAGAACTGAGTATCTTTGGGTTTGGAAGGAGAATGTGAAGGTTCACGTGTTCCCTGAACTCCAGCTAGTCTTCAAGGTGACTGTTGACATGCATCTTATTGTTTGGTGGTCTCTCTGATTATACATGCCATATGCAGATATCAAACAAAAAAATAACCATCCCAGTTGAAAAAGTGTTTAGAAATTGAAATGGAAGTTTGAACTGTACTGACACCTTTGTAGATGACCCTTTTTGAAGTAAACATTTTGACAGAGAAATTAAGTATCATTTTTGAGGAATAAAGCGAGATTCCTAGACTGCCCAAGTGACATTTCATAAAGAGCTCATGTATTGATTATAATCTTACTTACCTCATAGTTTTGAAAGAAAATATGGAGAACTGCAGAGAATCGTGATGATAGTGTTGTCCTGCATACTTAAGTGAAAATGGGCAGTGTAGCCCGGCTGTAAACATGCATCTGCTCCTGTATCATTACTCTTTAATTGAGTCGTTCCATTCATTCGTAAGTTGATTGACATCCAAGGAGAATTTGGCTATACTTATCAGCACTGTGCTTGAGTGCTGAACAGACAGATTTCACATAAATATTTTAAGGCATCAGATATGTTAGTTTCAATGAGTATTTTGACAGACTAAAACAAGAAAATACTTTAACCCATCCCTGGTATTGTTACTGCTAAAATACTATTTAAGTAGGAGCTGCAATATAAGAGCACTTTAAATCATCAAGCATCATCTATCTTAAATATAAAGAAGATTGAAATATAGCTATCTTCAAGACTGGGGACAATTATTAAACATACTGGAGAACAGTGAGTGAAAAAAAGCCCCAAACACTGAAGTCTGCTTAATATTTCCACAGAAGAGATAGAATTTACATTTTTTTTTTTTTTTTTTTTTTTTTTTTTTATCACAGAGCAGGTCCCTAATCATACTGACAAGCAGAGTACTTAATGTATATACCTGAGATAGTTGAAGAACTGAATGAATGTTGATGAATCTGAAACTTTGAACTTAATAATGAGACTAGGAAACTTCACACTATGTCTTCACATGGTTTGAAACAAGCAATGAGTAAGGATTAAAAAAACATACATGTGTGTGACAGCAGCAACTTTTTAGAGGAGTGTTGTTCTAAGAACCATTGTTGTTATCCAGATGGTATTAATTTCTCTTTAAAGTGCTCTCCAAGAGGTATGGCTGTTCTCCAGAGGGTTTGGGGAAGTCCTGCAGGTTTGCTCAATTTGGCCATTTCTTTTTCATTAGGTTTCTGTTTGACTATTGGAAGGGAAATTACAGAAATCAGTTATGCTATAGTTTGATTGTTGTTGGCTGGGTGTGCTGTGAGGTTGTGACTCACCCCTGCAGCAGCCTGAGCATGGAGCTGACACAACGTGGGAGCAAGCCACTGTGTGCAGGGAGCAGTGTGTCTGCTGCACAGTGCTTCATGCCGGCCAGGGTGGGAATGCCTCAGCTCTCAGTGGAGCCTCTGCAATAAACAGGATCTTACAGTGCTGCAGCATCAACCTCCAGCCTGCATCCAATCTCTCCACAGCTGTGAAGACAAGTACCAGAGAGGAGCTGGGGTGGGAGGGAAATGAGCAGGATATCCGGAGTTGGAATGTGGGCAAAGAGGTGAAGCAAGCACATGTTTCTATTTAAATACACAATAGAATAAAAATAAGTCTGGAATAAAAGAATAGTCTTATTCTATTGTAAGAGGCGTTTAGCAGTACAGTGTCAGTTATTCCCAGACCTTGTGCTCTACAATAATATTAGAAATTTAGCTGTGATATCCAATTGTGCGTATCTGAGTGATCCTCACACATAATCATGTATAAGTTCTTGCATGTCTTCTTGCATTCTGGGAAGTTTATTTTATTACTATAGATATGTTTTTGAGAGTTTCATGCTTGGGGAAAAGGTAATCTTTTAGAAAAAGCACTTTTACCTTTCTATTAATACAGCAATATTTCAGGCTTTAGATTATTACTCCTGCACTTCAGTGAAATGAAAATTAAACAAACTTCATCCTAACTAGAATCAGTTGCCACAAAAGTAAAAAACTGAGGAGAAGAAAAAGCTATTAAGAGATTTAAGCACACAACGCACAAGACCTTTTAGAGGAGATTAAAGTATGTGACAAGCATTAGTATTTCAAGGTGCTGCAGTCTACTCATGGATTGATGTGCCTCAGAATGAGATGAGGCACATTAAAAGCTGAAATCATTCAAGCTGGCGTGAGACTGAATATGAGCAATTACCAAATAGTTAGGCATTAAATAAAATGGATAATTTTGTGAAATTCCAGTACAGAAGACTTTTTTTTTGTGTGATCAAGCACTTGGTCTTTGAACCTTTCCCTTGAAAGACAAATTTTATGAGACAACACTAATTGTGGAAACTGGGAAGCTTGAAAGGAACAGTTCCAATTTTAATGTTGCCGTCTAGCACTCTGTGTGGTGAGAAAGCATTACTCACTAACTAAAAAAAAGACATTAAAGTGTTTAACTTCAGCATTTCTTTAAGCATTAACTGTTTTAAAAGTCACAGCCATTAGCATTTGCAGGTTAGGACTGCTGGCACAAAAAATTGCCAGGTACCTCTGTTGTGCTGGTGTAGTAGTGAAGACTTATATGCAGACTCCATTAGGAGGCTTTTTCTGCATTAAAGAGTCTTATTCCTTCTGCATATTAAAGCAGAATCCTCTTAGGTCCCATTCAAACAGTTTGTCTGGACTGTAAATCAGATATAGGAGTTTTACAAAGGGTTTTAGTCTAAAGCATGTATAACTGTGATTAAACAGCAAACACAGATTTCCACTTGTATGGCTGTAGCCTTAATTGGGATCCAGCCCTGGGGCAGCCACCAAAATGGGATGATAGAGTGTTCAATTGAAAAGAAAAACAGTAATTGCAAAGTACTTGTGAATAGTTGTAAATTTGGCACTAAGTAAGTGACAATGAGGGAAACAATTTTTCTTAGCTTTGTTTCTATGTTTTCTTCCAATCAAGGAGAAAGCAGATCCTTAGAAGTATGATTTTTCTTGCAGGTAGATTGATTTGCATTCACTGAACTCAGCCAAAGGTTTGACACTGACTAAGTAGAAGCAGGCTCAAACACCGTAAAATCCTATAAACTCATTAAAAAGATACAAATGTGCTATGTATTGAAATGTTAAAAAGAATAATTTGTCTGATTAAAACTGCTCGAAACTTAACTTAGTAAATCAGAGTGAATGTTGTTCACCAAATTTGGTGAACAAAACATTTATACAAGCTTTGAAACATCAAAACTGAATTCATAATTAATGGTTTGGTTTCAAAATGAAGTGTTTTCTGTAGTTTCAGCCTGTGTTTCAAAAGCAGGTAAGTTATGTAGTGAACTGAAGGATGGATGAAGCTTCTTTCTTGAGTCTTTACCCTTATAAGTAACTATCTGTGTGCCATTCACTGTGGGCAACGTGGCAAAGTTCCTTGTCTTGGTCATAGTATTTGTGTGCTATTTGACCACCTGGTGTGTTCACATTGCTGCTTCTCAGTATGTGTAGGGGCCTGAACTTTACTGCCTACTCTTTGGTTACTCAGACCTAGCTTCCAGTTTTTAAGCATTCTCTTACAACCTCCTCTATTTGAGGCCCTTTTACCCTCATTCAAATTTGGCAGAAATTTGGTCATCCAAGTGTGTGCTTTACTTGTTTCATCTGAATTGATAAATTGTACATTAAAGTCCACAGCTAATCGTGAGTTCCTTTAGAAGCTAATAAGCTACTAAAAAAAGAAAAAAAAAAAAATCCTTACAGACTTTTTTGCCAGTTCAGACCCAGTAAAGTGATTATTTCTACTTGTTATTATTAACCAATTCTAGTGTTTATTGGCATCCCCCAAATTAGATTTGCATGGCTGAATGGCCTTTACCAAACAAATACCAGTTTTATTCTGAACCTCATAAATGTTTTAATTGCATTAGGTACCAGTTTGATCAGATTTCAGCACTGACACTTTATCAGATCAGTAAGTTGACCGTATTGTTTGATATGGGCATTCTGTGTAAAAATCTCTCTTGGTCTTTCACAGTAATTTTTGGCAGGTGTTTGGACCTATCTGGTTCTCTTACCTTTTATTCTAAAATCTGTGAACGAGTCACGTGGTTTCTCCTGATGTATTTATTCAGTTGGCATTCTACAGTCAGCATATGCTCCACATACTTATGACCTGAAAAACAAAGTTCCGTTGGTGATTGCAGATCTTCAGCCTTCATGATCTTGATCTGGAAATTGAGTGCTAGTGTCATGTATTGACTGTGTTATGTGAGCTAGGCTAGACACAACAGCTGTTACTATAATAGAATGATGGAGAAAGCTAGAATAGCATTTAATTAACTATAACCATTGATTCTGATTTTACAAATAGCTCTTTGGGTGAGCCAGATAGAAAAGCTAATCTCAGTATCTCATTGAACATTTACATATTTTTCTTGCTCACAGGGATGTTTAGTTAGGTTAGTGTAGTAGGTTGAATGCATGTTTTTTGATTATTTCAGCCTGGTGGATTCCCTGGGAAGCCAAAATGACCACAAGCTCTCAGTGATATTTTAGAGTTCATTGTGTATCCCGTTAATGAGAATCATGCCCTACAACTATGTTCGTTTTGTGGCTAAACTTAAAAATATCCGAGTGGGTCTCAGGATATTCATGTGGCTTGAATCTCAACATCATTGTCATACTTGAGTAATCTCAGTGTAGTTTAGAAGGAATAAGAAATTCAGGGATGCTCAGAGACCACTCAGATCATCAACTTTGCTAGAAATTATTTATTGCGCAACCAGAGTTGAACATATGAAGCATTTTGCTGCAAGGGCTTTCTGATGTTTTTGAATACAACTGATAGAGTGTTTGTAGTCTATCAAGTTGGCCCAATAGCACACAGAGTATTTTCTTTCTTTTTTTTTTTTTTTGTTTTTTGCAAACCCCAGGTTATTATTGAATTTCCTTTTCTTTGGCAATAGATTGAAAGTTATAAACTCTCATCCCTAATACAAACTTTAATTGGTTAAAAAGATTTTGACACTGATTTTTAAAAGCTGTTTACAAAAACCCATGGCAAAGTTTGTTTTGAAATTGGAAATAAAGAATTTGCATTTTTAAAGTAATACTGTCTTTACTAATCTTTTCTGGATAGCGTATTGATACTAGGTTTGGCATTGTCTTAAAATCAAATCCAGATTTGAATATTGAATACTTTATTGGACAGGTGGCCCAGATTAATATTTTAGTTTTATAAAGCATAGGAAATTTGTTCAGACTAAAATTTCTTGCTGGCATTCCCATTTCTGCAGGACAGAACAGATGTTTAGTATTTCTCTTGCAGAGTTTCACTGCCAGGGGAAGGACATCCTTTAAGACTATAATCCATGAGGAAGATTTCAAAACATCAGAGACTGATTTTTAGCAAACTAATTTATGTTAATTTCCTTTTTTTTTTTTACATTTCTATGATATATAAACTTAATAAACTTTAAACTTTTATGTAAAAAAGTTCACTCTTGCCATTTCCTCCTAGAGTACATACGCAGTATTTTCAGTTGTTGCTTTCCTATTGTTGTCCCTTGGATAGGCCTTAATAAATAGGGATGGGTCAAGGAGATCTACTGGTGTTGGTGGGTGTCAGTATTTGTGAATTTTGGTGTTAGCAGAAAATATTTGCAATATGTAACTGTTTTTTTTAATGAGCTGCTGGGTCAGACTCATACGGATGAGTACTATCCAACCTTCAGTTTTGATGATTATATATCACTACCTTTATTAGACCATACAATCACAGAATGGTTTGGATTGGAAGGGAACATAAAGACCAACCAATTCTGACGTCCTGCCACTGGCAGGGACAGCTTCCCCTAGACCAGGTTGCTCAAAGCCCTGTCCAACCTGGCCTTGAACACTGCCAGGGATGGGGCAGCCACAACTTCTCTGGGCAACCTGTGCCAGTGCCTCACCACCCTCACAGAGAAGAACTTCTTAACATCTTAACTGCATCTGTCCTCTGTCAGTTTAAAGGCATTCCCTCTTGTTCTGTCCTTACAGATCCTCGTAAAAAGCCCCTGTCCAGCTTCCTTGTCAGCCCCTTTAGGCAACAGAAGGCTGCTCTAAGGTCTCTCCAGAGGCTTCTCTTCTCCAGGCTGAGCAAGCCCAACTCTGTTAGCCTGTCTCCATAGGAGAGGTTCTCCAGCCCTCGCTGCATCTTTGATAGTTTTGAATGAAACAGAACTTTATAGAATAGGTCTACAGTTATACTAAAAACCTTTTTTGCACACTCAGCCTACTTTTTTTTTTTTTTTTTTTGTATTATACTGAAATACAGAAACTTGTAAATTATTTTGAAGTTCATAAAAATACTACTGCTGTACACCGATAAGTGTCATTGCTGTGGAATTCAAGAACAGATTTTGTGGTATCTTTAGTCTTGTATTTTATGTAAAGATAAAACATTATTAATCATAGACAGAGAAGATCTAATAGGTCCTACTTCCAAGCATCAGCATTACTTCTGGCATTGTTGGTATTTTCACATATGACCTTTCTAAACAGGCAGGGTGTTCTTGTTTGTTTTCTTGGGAGCTAACTTCTTTAAAAGCAAATATTACATTTCTATTATTCTGTGTGAGCAGGTTGTATTCTTTACAGAGTATGGTATAGGAGCATTGTAATAAAATGATATTAATATGTTAATGCTTTACAATTCACAAATCATCTTATTGGTAGATGATATTGAAATTTTGCACACCATTAAAAAAAAAATAGAATAGACCTGTATGTGAGCTTCCATTGCAGCAGAAGTTGGAAGAGACAGAGTAGAAACAGCTTTTTAAGTAAAAAGAAAAATCCTATACATTTATTCTGGCTTACTTATTTATGGATTCAATGGTGATGGAGATACTTTCTCCATGTATTTAGCAGTTGTATGTATGTTAGACTCAGCAGTCTGAAACACACAGTTTTTAGTTAACGGATCTCATACTGAGTAGACCTGAGACTGCCACTGTTACCTGGTCATTTTCACTTGAAATAAAAATCTGGTGTGCAATATTGAGCTGGGTCTTCCGGAAGGAGTGGCATCATGGATGAAAAGCCACACATTGATATGGAGGAGTAGCTCAGAAATAGCGAGCTTAGTGCAGCCACACTAGTGTGAAAAGGTGAAAAGGGTGCAATGAATGACAAAGGGGTGGGATATAGCATGCATTTTAGGGGCTGTTGTGGTACCCCTGCATGATTTAGAACTCTGCTGGAAAACTGAG